>SRMA01025411.1:449060-634226 GCA_007224835.1 Danionella cerebrum | reverse complement strand
AGAAGAGTGTCAGCAAGAATCAAAGGAAAGGTGTACAGAACAGTAGTGAGACCAGCTATGATGTATGGGTTGGAGACTGTGGCAGTGAGGAAGAGACAAGAGGCAGAGCTGGAAGTAGCAGAGATGAGGATGTTGAGGTTCAGTTTAGGAGTGACGAGGATGGACAAGATTAGGAATGAGCACATCAGAGGGACAGCTCAGGTTGGTTGTTTTGGAGACAAAGTCAGAGAGGCCAGGTTGAGATGGTTTGGACATGTGCAGAGGAGGGATAGTGGTTATATTGGTAGAAGGATGTTGGAGATGGAGATGCCAGGCAAGAGGTCAAGAGGAAGACCAAAGACAAGATATATGGATGTGCTGAAAGAGGACATGAAGGTAGTTGGTGCAAGAGTAGAAGATACTGAGGACAGAGTTAGGTGGAAAAGGATGATTCGCTGTGGCGACCCCTAAAATGGGAACAGCCGAAAGGAAAAGAAGAAACAAAGCAGCTTTCAAACACTGGTCCGAAATTATTTTAGGATTTGTATTTTATATTAAAATATTTTAGTTATTGGATGTTCACGTTTCAACAGCTCTCGTGACGCATTGGGAATACAATGAAAATGTAGAAAGCATAACTCGCTTTGTGTCTCTCTTCTTCCCGCGTCCTGCGTAGAGTCTCGTACCTTTCCGCTGGCCGTTCCTCCGCTCACCCCGATCAGGAAAGGTCGGTGACGCGGCCGATCCGTGTCACACACAAGCCCGTCTGAATTCATGATAAATAATATCCTTTTCTCTGCGTCTAAGATTTCTCTGCAGGCATAAGCCGGTGTGGAAATAACCCGGCATCGGCCAGAGGCAGGTCGGGGTTCCGTGTGATCGATCACCGCTTAGTTTCACTATCGGCGGAACGGTGGCCGTTGACAGGACACTTGTACCACCGCGAGGCGTCTTTCGTTGTCGCGATATTTTTGTACTTTATGTGCTTTTATTATTATAATCTACAAATATATGTGATATCATCGGAATTTAAAAAGGTCGCACACCACAGGAATCTTTATTACAATATTGTTGAAAAGTGTCCGCTTATTGGAGCCGACAGCGATTGGACCGTTGTAATGTTGCGGTGAGAAAAGGAACAGTGGTCACGTGACAAAACTTTAAACGGGCTGCTCCCACATTTTTACGTAAAAGTAATTGTGTAACTAAGCATTAAGTTATATCAGATGTTTAAGTAAAACGATAGCGTGTACACTGATGTTGGTCAGTGGCTCGTACACGACGTAATTACGTCATCATGCTGCGTAAACTTCCAGAAACTTGTAAACAAACCAGAAAACAAAAACCTTTTATCCACTTGCAACTTATTTATGTAACTTGTTGTATTTTTGTAACTTATTTATAAACAATATACGTTACTACATTAGATAAAAACGTAATGAAAAACATCCTTTTAAAGCTGGCAATTCCTGTCATAAAACTAATTTAAGTTAAAGCAAATCAGTTTGCTTTCATCTGAAATGTTAGCAAAAATGAGTGATGTAGCAAAGCTGTATTGATTAACTTGTTTCCATGTTTACCAGTCAAAGGTTGCTGATAACAGTCCTGAAGAGACCAAGCGAACATATTGGAGTGACCACAAGAGGGAGCAAAATAACCTTGTATGAACGAGAGGTTTGATTTTTAAAAATTTCACCATGTGTTTATTTTTAAAAGCTATTACAATATCATAAAATTAAAGTGATTACTACAGGTCAAATATCCATCACGTCTTGTCTGAAGTGTCACTCAGGTTTGATGATTCTATATTTTCTTCATCAGAATTATTTCTGGACTCTTTCATGGACTCCTCAGCAACAATTTCCAGGGCTTCGTTCCCTTCAACCCTTCGCACCGTTTCTCCTTTAGCAGCCAAGATCTCCTCTATATTCCTGAGAAAAAAGAAGTGTATATATTAATGAGCCTTTTTCACGGTGCATGCTTAAAATCTACAATTATCTGTTAAACTTTTGATTGAGATTTTCCTTTTATTTTTAAAAATTGTAGTTTTATGAGCCTTTTAAAAGCCGCATTTGCCCTTGTGTTGACAAATAGTTCAGCATGCATCTTTCTTTGCTCTGATTGGCTAATACTTTTAAATATTCAGCTCGCTCAAGTTGAAGCAATTTATAAAGATGAAATCAAATGAAACCAGCGAGTCCGAGCTGCATTAATCATACTCACCTTTTCCCCTGCAGATCTGAGAACCATTTCAGATTGTCAGCGATTATGTGATGGTTTTTGCACCCAGGGCAGGTAACTATGACGACACCCTTGTGATAGGCTATCTTGGAGATTTTCTTCATGGAGCGAGTGGAACAAACCTGGAAAACACAGGGGAGGCAGTCATATATTATCCTACAGTCTACACATACTTTGGGAAAAAAGGGCTATTTTGGGCAGCATGCTCTCCCTGTTCATGCTTCAGATGGCCAGAAGTGAGTAAATTTGGCCATGAAATCTCTATTTCAGGGCGTATATTTCCCCTCATCTGTGGTAAACCAGGAGGCAATAATCAAACAAAACGAAAATATATGAATATAGAAGCTGTTTGAATGATAATGATTACAATCCCAGAAATATGAATATATTATACAGGGAGTCAGCATAAACATTGTTAATGACAAATGCAACTATTGTGATTAATGAAACGCAGGGCAGAGAGAAGGGCACATTCAAAACATTTCTATTTATTGTAGACTTATTAATAAGACATTATCTTACTTTGCAGGTGTAAACCAGGTGATAATGCGTGGCCTGCTGGGGTTCAGTGGAGAAACTCCTCAAGGATGAAGCAATGAAAGTTATAAACCTATTTTGTGACTGAATGTGGTGTGACAAGCTTTTGGGCGAGTTTCTGAAACGTAAGGAGCAATGTGGAAGTGTCGTCTGTGACGCTTCGTTATGGAATCCGGATAAAAGACTCCACGAGGCTCGTGAGCTATTTATCCTGGGTCTCAATAAAAACAAACAAAACCGAGAGTTCATTGTAACGCAATTCTATGAGTTTTACCTACTCTCTAATAATGTAGTTAACATACGACTCCTCTTATGTGTCTACCTTTGTGTCGCTTGATGATGACGTCCGTCTGACGACGACTTGACGCACGCCACAACCCTTTTAAACGTATTTGTATTATTATTCAATATATTCGTACTTACTGAGAGTTGAGTAACTACGAATCATTTGGCTTGGTGAAGTTTTTGTCTATTTCTAGTTTCAATTAACATACAACTCGCACATGTACGTCACGTGACCATAATAGGCGAGCAAGCTGTAAGTTACTCACGTTTAGTTTTTGTGACACACCACTGCATAAAGTCATACATTTAAATCTTTTGTCGGATACGTGTTTAAGAAAAAGCTAAAAGGGAAATAGCTTGATGTTGTATCCTAAAATACTAATGCCATTAATACTATTCTGTATGTTATATTTCACTACTAACTAATTAGTTTTCTAGCGGTTTTTTGTTGTATTAGAGAATTTAGCAGCACTCATGATAGTAAGATGACAGAACGTACAACTTTATGACGTCATTATGACCTCATCAACTATATGATGTCACAGTGATATCACATTTCGGTAATCTTATCTTAATTTGTTTCATGTTCCCCGCCTTGAAACGGTTTCGCTGGTTTCCAGAAAACACTCCAGCGACCTTCACCGCCTCTGCGATCGCTCCGCCCTGCGTCAAAGTCACGCCCGCCTGTTCTGAACCAACACTCCGCATTACAGATCCTACTATAGCGAAGGACGACTTTACTTATACGCAATGACGCCATACTCTGTGTTCATTAATTAATTCAATATTCAATAGAAACCTTGTGGAAAATTCTTTATTCATGGGATAGATTTGAATCTAGTATACCAGAATACACGTTATTTAATACATCTTAAAATATATGGCTCAATTCTTCAAATATTCACCCCGTTATCATATCTTTAAGTAACATTATAATTATCATATAATAAAATATTAACGATACAAATGTTCTGTATTGCTACTTTTTTCCTTTTATCATTATTTCTATTTTATTCAATGTTTTTTTTATTATTTATGTTTATATGTGATGGACGGTTAACTTGTTTCATGTGTGTTTATGTCATTGAAGTACTATTTCTGTACCATTCACTATTGCTTATTAAGAATGAAACCAGTCAAATTAAATCAATCAAACTGAATGTTAAATAGATCACAGATATATGCATTTATTATAAATAATAAAATGGTAATTTTTTAGTTAACTATAACTTTTTATATTTTAATACATTTGAAAACATAAATTTTTGTGGGGGCTTTTATGGTTACTTTTTGGTAAATAAAAAAAACAGTATAAATCTATGACATATGTACAATTATATTAATATTGTATTAATTTAATAATCATATAAATATAACTATACAACATTAAACTATAATTATTTTATAGGTTGTTTAATTGATCTACTCAACGGTTTGCTTTTTCGATCCAATCAGAGAGGCCAACGTCCACTTGCGTCATTAATATTCATGAACAATCCTCTGTCGTGGTAGGGTAAAAAGAAGTATGTGCGTCCCTTCTTCCCCAGGCGGTTGCTGCCCTACGCGTGTTCCTGGGCGGGGTTTATCCGCGTTCCTCAACTCTTTCTTCGGCCGCTGGAGTGAGAAGAAGCTGCCGCTGAGGACCTACCGAGCACCGGCGGGGAGACATGTATCCCCTATCCATCTCCGGAGCCAGAAATCCACCTAGAACCGAGGCTGGTGAGTTCCACTGGACGCGTGGGAGAGAGTAGTGTGTTTGAGAGAACTCCAGAGGCTTGGAGAGAAGGTTTTTTTGTGGTTGCCATCCATGGAAAACACACCACAGGCCCATGGTTCACAACTTTGTGTCTCGAGTTAGACAGTAAGTGTTGATATAGTTGTGTTTTTCAGGATAAACTGCCTATATTTTTGTTTAATTTGTGGTTGGCACAACTTTTATGTAACTGTACAGGGAGTTCCTTGTCTCAAGCCAAGAGCTCAAACTGGGGTCTTTGGAAATCTTAAGATGGAAATAGTGTAAATTCAACTATTTGTGATAATAAATGTAATATATGGACAAGATAGTTCTATAAAACATGCAAAACTATGTATTTGTTTTAAAAGAAATTAAGTCTGGAGTATAATCTGCTGTAATGTTATGTCTGTAATGTTTTACATCGTGTATTAGGTTGATTAGTTTATTACACAATGATTTGGCATCGATTTTATCAGACTTTCTTTTGTGTAAAAAGTTTGTTATGATGATCGAAATAGAAAAGCATGATATTTTTCACAGAAGTAAATAGTAGTGTACTTTACGTGATGCTGGATGTGGGTTAGTGGTTAAATGCAGGACTAAGTTATTCGTCTAAACCTCAAAATGGGTTCACCAGCATTATGTAACATTGTAATTTGCATAGTGTGCTTTAGACAAAGAACCTTTGTTAAATGAGCGGCTTCAATGGTGTCTTTTTAACCTTAACCTTCTTTGAGTTCCTCGTTCTGAATTAGAGTTAAATTTTATCCCGAGGCGAGAGAAGCGTTTGTTTGCTCTATCTGCGTAGGCCTGTTAAACCTCTTTGAGGATGTCTTTGTTCTTGATGGAGAATGCAGGTTGTTTGGTAAAAGCATTACTGGTTCTCAGAAACGTACAGGTGCTGGAAATGTGCTGGAGTATCAAAAAGTGAATTAATTTCTGTGATGCAGTTCAAAATGTTCACATAAATTCACCACAATTTGATGTGTTTCATGCGTTTATTCCTTTAATTTTTGTGATTTATTCCTGAAACTAAATAAAATTTCAAAACAAGAATCTCTGAAAATAATACTTAAGACCAATAGGAAGAAAATATTTAAAGAAATCCTGATCCGGCGTCTTACCCACCCTCTTCCGTTTTTGGTGTCAAAAATCAATTTAATAACTATAAGCATGTACAACTTCCTGGAAGTCGACTGCCTTGACTTCAGAAAACACAGTGGACCCACATCAGCAAAACCTTGTAGAACCTTTACACTGAACCTCAAGCAATGTGGATTCTGTGCCTCCCCTTTCTTTTCCCAGACTCTGGGACTTTGATTTCCCAAAAAAATGCAAAGTTGACTTTCATCCGAGATCATAGCTTCAGAGCACTTAGCAGCAGTCAGGTTCTCTTTTGCTCCTTGTGCAAGGTGTCGAATGGCAGTGTTTCTTATGGTTGAGTAGCCTACAGAACGAGTCTGAGAGAGGTTTTGAGTCAGCGTATTAGAGTGTGGCACCAGATGTCTTCAGTATGTGACCTTTCCGTCCGGCCCGATGGTGCGCCTGACTATTACAGTTTCGAATCGTGAATCTGGCATCTTTCCCATCCCTTCCTGAGTCCTCCGCTACATTACTCCCTGTCTATCGCCACTATTCCACCTTTTCACTAACATTCTAATTTCCTGAGGGTTTGTCTGCTATAATAATCAAAATTAAAGTAAATCGTCAAGTGGACAAATTCCTGTTCTATTCCTGTCTTATCCAGTAAAGGCAAAGGTCCAGAGTAAATCTGTTTGCCAAAATAACTTTTCAATATATTCTTATTATGACTATAGCAGCAGTACGTTAGGATTAGTTTTTTTCTTTTGAAAAATCAGCTTTGGAAACCTTCGCATATTAATGAACGTTTTAGAGGAGCAGCGTGCTGTGATTTTACTCCCAGATCAATACATCGTGCGCTCTCCTCCGCTAAAAGTGTGGTTTGTGTTTGAACGCGTGTGTGGTTTCCTTGAGGAGTTTAACTCGATCCGAGAAGCACTTAAGAGCGTCTCTGTAGCTTGAATCGGCGGTGTAAAAATTAAAGCAACATTATGAGAAAAATGCTTTGTTTGCTTTTTACATGACAACCGTCATGTTTTTATTGAAGCGTTGGAGTCTGTTTGTGTTTGGAAGCACTTGAAACGGAATACTTTTGGTTTATTTTGTGTTCTAAGCTCTTTTTCTGTCATCGACTGTCCCTCTGCTGATAGGAGCAGATTGGACTGGTTTGCCCTTGGGGAAACCAAACAGAAGCCCAGTCTAACAACGGCTCCTCTGTGTGTCTGAGTTCTCTCTGTGTTGGATGCACTTTAAGTTAAAATTTGAGTTTCACAGTAAAAAAAAAGGTGTCTGTAAATGTCACATCCTAAAAATACGATCTGTGCCGGCTGGGAACTTTCTCCGATAGCTTTCAAAAGGAGAGGTGAGGGATAACCTTTACGTTTAACCATTAAATGTTGTTAGAGGAGTCATAGCCTCCAGATTCTTTTTCCATAGTGAAGCCAGTCCAGTCACAAATAGAGGCTAAAATGTCGGTACAATTAAGAAAACAAATTCCTTGCACATTATTAGAAAAAAAAACAACATTATCCTCTTGTTCTTCAAATCAGGATTCGATTGAGTTCATCCATAGCCAGCACTAAACATCTCCCTTTTGAGCCTTTTTTTAGCACATTTTTGCATTTGAAATGCACCACTGACGACTTCCTGTACAACCCTGGAATTAAGTGGGGAGCAGCTGTTCAGGGGGCGGGGCTAGATCACAGTATACATCATCAACACCACTTGTCTTTATCTGGATCTGGCTCGATGAGTTCAGTGCACTCAAAGGTTCTCCACCTTCACCAGATTTCGATACAGGAGAGTCGGAATACGTCCAGAACCTTGAATCAGAAACGGAAATGTCCTCCAGAGTCTGCTGTTAATGTTCACGGATCTCACCAAACACTGGGTTCTCCTTGAGAGAAGCAGGTTTCTCCGTCAGTCACTTGTTCCTGTTTTCTGCTGACGATGACGGTGCTTTCTAGAAGATGTAGCAGAAGTCAGTTCTGCTGAGTTCTTGCTTTAGGATGCTTTTAATAACAATATTTTTCATTATAAAAGAATAAGCTGTTTTTTGGGGAGTTACCAGAGGAACAGAGAGTTCAGAGAGGAATACAGAACGCCGGGGAAACTGTCATGGGAAATTACCATCAGAGTCTTTTATCTCAAGCAAGCGCACCGTAGATTGCCAGCGTTGTTGGAGAGAGAATCTGTGCGGTTGGAGTAGTTCCAATATTTTGTGTAATATGAGGAGGTACACACCCCCAGTATATGCTTTATTTTCCATTTTTTATAAAGCACTGTGCCGTAAAAGCATGATCGTTTTGGTGCTTTTGCTCTGTGTCTGGGTTTATCTCTGTGAACACTGTGCCCATGTCTGTGAGAGATAAGCCGGTGGTAAAGGGTCATGAACGGGATTCTGTTACTTTGAGCAGTTTATGGAGATCCGGTTTGATGGAGTTTAATATTTCCACATAAAAACATTGTGATTTCAAAGAACATTGCATTTAGACGAGGCGCCCATGCTGTGATGGAATGATCCGTACAGAGATGTTCAGTAGGACAAAGCCACTCCTTGGATGTAACGGCGATGTGTTTTGGGTCATTGTCCTGCTGAAGTTTTATCAAGGACTTCTGTAAACGGCTGCTTTTACTGTTCCCTCAATACTGGTGTATATATATATTTATTGCTGGTATAAAGTTGTGGTCTTGTCGTTAGAAGTTACAGATTTTATTCAACACTGTGACAGAATCTAAAGCCGTATCTTGGCAACCATTTGACTAATTGGAACCAAACTTGGTGCGAGTCCAAAGCATCACTTGACAACCGCACCACCCAATTGTCAAAAACGTAAACCTTCAATTAATCCCTGAAATAGTTTTAATTGAATTAGTTTAAATTCAGTTTGACGATAATCACACGATAAACTGACCCTTTGCGATAACATTTTTAATATTGTAAAACACTTTCTCTAAAATAGTTTTATGTTTTATGTTCAGAAAGTTATTAAATCATATATTGAATTGAAGTTGTAACATTTACAATTTGGAAAAGCCACAGGTTCGTTTTTGGGAGCAGTCGTGTTCTGCAGTTATTTTATTAAAATAATCTAGATTTGTTTGTTTTAATCGATTATTTCGAAGGACCTCATCGTAGTTACCTTCCTCCATAACGAAAAACGTTGTGTTGGAAAAAGACACAAAAAGTGAAGCATGGAAGATCTTTTTTTTACAAGTCAGTGTTAGAAAACACATTTAAGGAAACGGTGAATAACGTTGAAAAGCTCAGTCGAGCATCTGAACTAAAATTAGCAATGCATCATTAGAGCACGCCTCGACTCTGAGGGACTATTGAGGGCCTCTGCAGCTCTACTTTGCCGTCGAGGGCGTGTTAAACCAGTAACTCTGTCTTTCAGCTCGAGGTGGAATTTTTACAAGCTCCTTCAATAAACAATCGCTGGAGCGCATTCAGCTTTCTTTTTTCCCGGATGGAAAATTCACAGCTTTTCCACGAGTTTGAGTTTGGCTGTTTGTTCCCCGTAGTCACCAAAGCTTCGCTACCATTAGTTCTGCAAACACTGAAGGGGCGTTTGGTGGCTGAAATGGGATATTATTGATTTTATGAGCAGGAAGTGGAGTGGTAACTGTGTGGACGGCTTGTTATTAGAGCCAGGAGATCCAAGGCTATGCTCCATCATCACAAAACAAAACCTTCAGGCAAATCTTGTAACATAAATATCCAAAATATTTTCGATGCAATCTATTTTCAAAGCTCAGCTCTGATTTTTCCCAGTGTGGAGCGATCGCTGAGTCATTGATCGAGCCACTTCCTGTGTCGAGTTTGAGCTGCTGTCAGAAAGGGAGAGGAGAAATTACAGGCTCTCAGACGGAATGAAGCGGTGTGGTGTGATGTGAACACAGAGGAAATTACAGGGCGGTGGAACTGGAGAATGAAGGACACTAATGACTGGGAGATCAACTCATTCAGATCTTAAGCTTGTATTTAAATGATCTGCAGAGATTGTTTTAGTGTCTCACACGATCTCGATTTTAAAATTGGGAAAAACATAAAGTACTTATGAACTCTGAGATGCAATGGAAACATTATGTTGTCTAATAAAAAAAAAACACCAGTCACACGGTTCTGTGAACAGACGGCTCATAACAACATCATGAAATGTTTCTGGCCTAGCAGCTTGTAGTGATGTCTATAAGATATACAGGAACCTGAATTATGCCGTTTTTAAACCAGAAAATAAGACTTGGACCCAGTTTTTCAAAGTAATCCACTAAATTTGGGAAAACGGATTGGGTCAAATCTTGAAAATGGGTTTAAAAAAAACCCTATTACGTAATCGGATTATATCATGTAGACAATCTTGGTTTTGACCCAGATCAAACCCTTAGTTTGGGTTTTTCTAAACTGTAGCATTTGGATCACTTTGATGTAAAAAAAAAACATCTGGATTGAACTGATCTCATCACAAGGGTGGATTCAGGGTGGGTTTCATGGCCAAAATTTCATGAAACCTTTTAAAAATGTAATAAATAATTCTCTATTTAGATCATGGGGAATCTTATCAAGTATTCTATTTATTCATAAGGTTTTAAATGTATTTGTTCATCCGTCAAGCCACGGTGAATAGGCCTCAAAATAACTCAAGTAGAGGAGTTTCTGTCCTGAACCCTAGTAAACTCTCAACAGGAAGTGGAAGTCCATTTCAACTCCTCAGACAGAAGGGTTCCTGTCCTGAACACTATTCATCTCTCAAGAGGTCGTAGAAGTCTTAGAAAAATGCTGTTGGAAATGTTTTTTTTTTTTTTTAGAAATGGTCTTGCAAAAGCTTTTAGAAGACATGCATTAGGTTCCACAATAAATAATTAAATAAATATAAATTACCCTGTTGTCAAAAACTTCAACCAGCGTAAGAAAAGGGTTCCCAAAAACTCCCAATGAAACTGCCCTAAAGTTCACCAAATACAGTAAAATATTTTAACTATATTTTATTCAGTCAGAAAATGCAGACTTGATGTCTTTTCACGGTTTTATTTTATTTCACGTAGATGGAAACCTTTATTCATCGCGATTCAATCAATGGTTTAATTCCGTGAGTTGTTGCATGACTTCTGCAGAGCTGCATGTCTTGTGTTGTAACGATGTGCAGCATTGTCTACTTTAGCTCTTTGTTAGCGTGTGGCTAATCGTTCCAAATCCCCTTCTCTCTCTCAGGTAAGCCGTCATGATCCCCATCACAGAGCTGCGATACTTCGCTGACACTCAGCCGGCGTATCGGATCCTGAAACCATGGTGGGACGTCTTCACAGACTACATCTCCATCGTCATGCTGATGATCGCCGTGTTCGGGGGCACGCTGCAGGTATGAGTGAGCCTCATGCTTCCTGTAGGATTTACACGATTCTTTTTCTGAGAATCAAATCCGTGGCTCCACCAGAAGTTAAGCAATCACTCATCTCTCTCCTGCAGGTCACCCAGGACAAGATGATCTGCCTTCCCTGCAAGTGGGTGATCAACCAGAGCTGCCAGCCGCTCAACTCCACCGTCCCCTTCGGCCCCGAACCCAAGGGGATTGAGTACAACCTGGACCGGCACCAGTACAACTACGTCGATGCCGTGTGCTACGAAAACAAGCTGCACTGGTTCGCCAAATACTTCCCGTATCTCGTTCTCCTCCACACGCTCATCTTCCTGGCCTGCAGTAACTTCTGGTTCAAGTTCCCCCGCACCAGTTCCAAGCTGGAGCATTTCGTGTCCATCCTCCTCAAGTGTTTCGATTCCCCCTGGACGACCCGGGCGCTTTCTGAAACCGTGGTGGAGGAGAGCGATCCCAAGCCGGCAGGAAAGATGAACGGCTCCATGGAGAAAAAGAGCTCCAGTACGAGCGAGCAGGATGTGGAGGCCAGCGTGCCCATGCTCCAGAGGAGCAAGTCTCGAATCGAGCAGGGCATCGTGGACCATTTGGAGACCGGCGTTCTGGACAAGAAGGAAGGGGAGCAGGCAAAAGCGCTCTTTGAAAAGGTGTGATACACATTTCCTGCTATCTTTGATTTGCTCTGTGCTGCCACACCTTCTCAGAAATACAAAATCACTTTTTAGAAAAAGATTTGTCAGAAAAAAGTAAAGTATTTTCGTTTCCTACAAACAAACAGTATCTCTGGCTCTCGCAGACCTGTACCTTCTTCTGTCTTCCACTCGCTCCCTGTCTCTTTGAACTCAAGATCAGTATAATAGACCCCTCTCCACGACCAATGGACACCAGGGACAAAACTGTAGACCTGAAGATACGTTTTCTAATAAATGCTCCCACGCAAGATCTACAAGACTCCTGATAATCTCCCTTGATCTTTGGCTCCATGCAAGGTCTGGTTTACCCTACTTGGTTGTGCTCGTGTTCATAATGTTTGCGCATGTTTGCGTTCCCATCCACTACTGATCGAGCGGAGATCCTCTGGAGGAAAGGGCCACGAAAGACTTGTGAAACATTTCACCTCTGTTTTTGACAACAAATTACAAAGTAATGAGATGACATATTTATTTTCCTCCATAATTTGCAATTAAATATAAAACATCTGTGATTTGTAGCCATTGTGTCCCTCGTTGTGGAGGTTTACCTCATTTTATAGGTCTCTCTCACCTTTTTTAAGAGGGAAAACCAGCACGGTTGGTAGCAATGAGGAAACAACACTAGAGCAAATCTCTGCATAATATGCCTCCTTTTGTACTAAACAAATGAACTAAACAAATGAATAATTTTGTACATCATTGACACATTTCAACCAATTTCGTTTCAGGTTAAGAAGTTTCGAATCCACGTTGAAGAAGGCGACATCGTTCACCGTCTTTACATCCGCCAAATCATCATCAAAGTCTTGCAGTTCATCATCATCCTCAGCTACACCCTCTACTACGTGACCTACATCACCTTCAGCGTGACCTGCACCGTGGACCTCGAGCGTCTGACAGGCTACCGCACGTACCACTGCGCCCACCCGCTAGCCACGCTCTTCAAGATCCTTGCCTGCTTCTACATCAGCCTGGTGCTGGTCTACGGCCTCATCTGCATGTACACGCTGTACTGGATCATCAGCCGCACGCTCAAACGATACTCCTTCGAGTCCATCCGAGAGGAGAGCAGCTACAGCGACATTCCGGACGTCAAGAACGACTTCGCCTTCATGCTGCACATGATCGATCAGTACGATCCGCTGTACTCCAAGCGCTTTGCCGTCTTCCTGTCGGAGGTGAGCGAGAACAAGCTTCGGCAGCTCAATCTGAACAACGAGTGGACGCTGGACAAGCTGCGACAGAGGATCACCAGGAACTCGCAGGAAAAGCTGGAGCTGCATCTTTTCATGCTCAGTGGGATCCCGGACCCCGTCTTTGACCTACTGGAGCTCGAAGTAGGGGCTCGGTATAAAGCTCTGCTGTTTTATCAGAATATAAAAGCAAATATTGACCTCGACTTGTTTTTGTCAGGTTTTGAAGCTGGAGCTGATCCCAGACATCACCATACCTCCAATCATTGCGCAGCTTTCTAGTCTGCGGGAGATGTGGCTCTACCACACGCCGGCGAAAATCGAAGCCCCAGCGTTGGCCTTCTTGCGCGAGCACCTGCGCTCGCTGCACATCAAGTTCACTGACATCAAGGAGATCCCACTCTGGATCTACAGCCTGAAGAACCTCAGCGAACTCCACCTGACGGGTAACCTGAGTGCCGACAACAACCGTTTCATCCTGATCGATGGCCTACGGGAGCTCAAGAGGCTCAAAGTGCTGCGGCTCAAGAGCAACCTCACAAAATTGCCTCAGGTATTTACTTTTTTACTTTCCCATAGAACACATAAACTCCAATTCAGTCCTCAAATCTCCTCTTTCTGCAGGTGGTCACGGATGTGGGTGTTCACCTTCAGAAGCTGTCCATCAATAACGAAGGCACCAAACTCATGGTGCTGAACAGCCTGAAGAAGATGGTGAACCTGACTGAGCTGGAGCTGATCTGCTGCGATCTGGAGAGGATCCCTCACTCCATCTTTAGCCTGCACAATCTGCAGGTACACTCTGCCTGTTCTCATAGCTCCATCAATCTATAAAGCTTGTGTAAATCACAACGAAATTACTTCTCCAGGAGATTGATCTGAAGGACAACAACTTAAAGACCATCGAGGAGATCATCAGCTTCCAACACCTCCACAGACTGGTGTGTCTGAAGCTGTGGTACAACCAGATCGCCTACATCCCAATCCAGATTGGCACTCTGACGAACCTGGAGCGCCTCTACCTGAACCGAAACAAGATCGATAAGATCCCACCACAGCTCTTCTTCTGCAGGAAGCTCCGCCAGCTGGATCTGAGCCACAACAGCCTGACCAGCATCCCCTCAGACATTGGATTCCTGCAGAACCTCACGTCTCTCGCTGTCACTGCTAACAGGGTGAGTAAGATAATAGAGAAAAGAGAGAATAAGATAGAAAACGTAAGTGAGGAAATTGAATAATAAAGGTGTAATTGTGTTTGAGCGACTGATGTAGACATGTAGCACAAATGAGGTCCGAAGAGAAGTGTAATAAAAAATAGAAGGGATAAAAGACTGAGAATGTGAGGTAGAAATAGTAAGACATTGAGGTTGAAAACAAGACAAAAAAAAAGTTTTGAATTGTTCAGTTTTGAACATTGAAAAATTTAAAGGAAAAAAATGGGAGATTTTGACAAGAAACACATTTGAAGGAATGAGGATGAGCAATGGATAATGAGGTAGAAGGAAAACAAGAAGACTGAAGCAGAAAGAGAGTGAGGTGGAAAATGAGACCAAAATAAGACAACGCAGATTTGGATAAGTGTCTGAGAAGTGAGCTAAATATATAATGAGGTAGAATGAAAGTAAGATATTGATGTACAATTTACTGAGGTAGAGCAAGAGGGGGACTGATATAGTGAGATTTAC
Source organism: Danionella cerebrum (assembly GCA_007224835.1). Taxonomy (NCBI): domain Eukaryota; kingdom Metazoa; phylum Chordata; class Actinopteri; order Cypriniformes; family Danionidae; genus Danionella; species Danionella cerebrum. Next base: position 619,427 of record SRMA01025411.1, on the reverse strand, counting down.
TGAGTAGTAAATGATTGTGAGGCTGAATCCGCCAGAGAGGTAGATTGAGGACAAGGGATGATGGGGTAGAGTAAGAGATTGAGATGAGGCCAAATATTGTGCTAGACGGATAATGAGGTGGTGGAGGGAAAGAGTAAGAGATTACTAAAATATTTTTTAATCATATGTTTGTAAATTAGTTACCAACTCACCATTTTAAACAAACAAAAAGCACAGCATATTCTAAATTATTTTGTTTAACAAATAAAAATGCAACATGTGCTGCAGATGCAGTAATTGATGTATTTTTTTTAACGTTCACATCTGAATAGACTTTATCTGACATGACTGATTAACTTTAGCTCTCCATGAACCTCTCTGGTCTATTTGGAGGAATTCAGACAAAGTCTTTGTTTGCTTCAGTCTAAGTTGTCTGGATTAGTTTGAGATAATTCAAGGAATGCACAGACAGAGCGTCGAGGAGAACTATTATGCGAGGCAAATTGTGATTTGAGTTTGAGGTGGGGTTGTTTTTACAGATGGGTGTGTTTTTAAGTAGGTGTGTAGTTTGTTTCTGAAAATAGCAGCTTTATGGGGCCTCCTGTCGAGGAGTGTGAAGAACAGGTCATTATGGATGACTTAATGACAGCCTCAAGCGGCTTATCTTTCTTCAAATGTACTGTAATGAAACCCGATTTTAGAACTATTTCTGATCTTGTTTTACCAAACCCCTGGTATTTGATTGAGAAGTTAAAACAAGGTCTGACCAAAGTTGTCATCTCACGAGCCTGAATGAGGTTGTGGAAGGGTTCGGATAGCCTTATCTAACCTAAGGCTTGTTATCGTAATAATGATGGCACGAATGTTCGAATTCAGGATGGACTGTAATTATATGTGAGCGAGATTACAATCAATCTGTTTAGGGCTCTTTGTAATTCTGCATTCAGATTGGCCATTCATGGCATGCTGAGGTCAGATATTGAATGTTTTGGCTGTTCAATCTCAACAAAAGGGTTGAGATTGATGCTGAACAAGCCTATCGTTCATCTGGGGCCAGGCTACAACCAAGGGCATGAGGTAGAAGGGATAAAATGAATCAGGAACTGTGATGTATAGGGTGAATGAGACTGATGGAAAGTTACAGAGAAATAGTAGGATATTGAGGTAGAAAGAGATTGATCCAGAGAGACTGGGGTAGAGAGAGGGAGAGTAAACAATTGAGATTGGGTGGGTGGGAAAAAAAGCCGTGTGGGGCAGAAAATTAGCTGTAGAATATGAGATGGGAATGAGACAGAATGAGGTAAGACGTGAAGGATGGTGAGGTTGAGGAAGGGATTAGAATAGAGAATAAGTAGCAATAAAAATAATGAGGTTGAAGGAGAGCGATAATGGGGTTGATTATAAAGAGCTTTGTGCAGATAGATCTTGAGGGACAGAGCAAGAGTTTGAGCGAAGGAGAATGAGGTAGAATTACAGATAATAGAGGCTTAATGAGGTTAAAAGATATTGAACCAGAGAGATGTGGAGAGAGAGAGTGGGGTAATGAGGTTGGAAGAAAGGTATAATGAGGAAGCTTGTCCAAAAAGCCCCTCTCTTCGGTGCATTTACAAAGACTACAATTAAATACAGTTTTAAAGTATAACTTGCTCTTTTTCTGAAACCTTTTCCATAGGAAGTGCGCTCTTGTTTCCCAGCCAATGATCGCAATTATTATCTAGCATTATCTTAGATAAGCCACGCCCACTTATACATTTCCGCTTGTGTTTTTCAGATCGAGACGTTGCCTCCGGAATTGTTCCTGTGTAAGAAGCTGCGCACGCTGAATCTGGGGAATAACTGCCTGACTGTACTGCCCTCTCGTTTCGGGGAGCTCACCGCTCTGACACAGCTGGAGCTACGCGGGAACCGGCTGGAGGGGCTTCCGGTGGAGCTCTCGGAATGTCGTCTCCTTAAACGCTCTGGTTTGATTGTGGAAGAGGATCTGTTCAACACGTTACCTCCAGAGGTTAAAGAGCAGCTCTGGAGAAGCGATAAGGAACAAGCCTGAGTGAGAGAGAACTCGTCCTCCTCAGTTTTACTTTGAAAGGGATGGATCAACAAAATGGACGACCCTTTCATTCGGATACTTTCACCTCTGCATCGATGGTCAGTGTTTGGCGTCAGTGACTCAACATCTATCTCTCTGATGCAATGGGGATTATTTTTGACGTCGTTTTCCAGGCACAAAAATGGTCCCTTTTTATTTTTCGACAAGATTGAATGACTTGAGTGGCATCGATGGATACAGGGATGTTCTCACTGCCTTTCCTGAGCTTTTGAACTGGTTTGGGTGGAAATTTCCCCAAATATGAATTTAGTTGTGTTTGGTGGAAGGGAGACGATGAGTGTCTTTCCCAGTAAATGCGTTTTTCTTTTATTTTTGTATATGAAGGGAAGTATCAGACTACACAGAGCCCTCCGTCCCAATCAAACACTTTTATGAACCTTACAGCAGGATCCCTTTTCCAAGAAGCCCAAACATTGAGAAAAGACCAAAAATGGCTCAGATTAACTCAAATACAACATCTGTTTACGTTTCAAAAACTACTTAATTCGACAATCATTGAAACCTGTTGTTCTGAAGAGCCATTTTCATTTAAATAATCCTTTTTACTTTATTAATTATTAGCATTAAGGTACGCCAAAATTCACAAAAAACTGAATCAGTCAAATAAAATCGTTGCCTATTATTTATTTATGGTCATGAAGACTGACGGCTAAACATTTTAGTCTTAAAATCCGTAAACATACCTATAAATTATTTAGAATTAAAGGGTTTACAAATTACCTGAAGATTGTCCCTAAGAATAAACAGAATAGTTAAGACTAAATAGAAATGCTTTATTTATAGAAACCAAGGTTAAGTTTGTAGCTTGAGCGCTGAAGAGTTGGAATGTGGAACTCCAGAGATTAGAACTGTTTTGGAACAAATACTAGAGAAGCATGGACAAAGCCCCAACCCCAGCGGAAGCCAATGTCGATGACCTGCATCGACATAAACAGATTTGCTAACATTTAGAGGTTACGAGCTTAAGCCCTAACATTAGTATAAGGGATAACAAAAGTATCTTTTTCTTTTCAGCCCAGACTCTTCCCTGTGCCAAATACAATGAATTCTTTTGTGTTTCTGCACTATTTCAAAGAAGGCAACTGTAGCTAGATTTACAATTCGCTTCCTTATTATTCCCATCAAAAAGAAGGAAACCTGGCCATTATAAAGCCTTTAATGTAGTCATCAAAAACCTTTGAGCTATGAAGCGTCCAGTCTAAGCATATAGTTAACAAATAAAAGCTTTCCATTTATCAGCATCGTGAATTCCAAAGATTACACACAGGATCCATTTTGCAAGAAGCCTAAACGTGAAAAATAGCTCCACGATGGATTCAGTTTCAGGCTTTGGTTTTGGTGCCTGAATGGAGAGTTCTGGGCATGCGTCGGTGAGATAAGCGCAGCCGATCAGGGAAGAAAGAACCGTATGCAGGTGGAGTTAGTGAAAGCTGATGCCGTAGCAGAAATCTATGCCAAACGTTGGTCTTTGGAAATGTACGATACAAAGTCTTACACTCCACAGACGACATGAAGATGAAGAACGCACTTCCTCAAGTGTTGGACTGACCCAATCCGATTGGTGGACTCCTCAAAGGGAACGTGGATGTTTTTCAGCATCACTCCCAGACTTTAACAATGGCCTTATCTCTCTCTGAGCTCGTCTTAAGTTTTACCTTTGTTTTATTTACCTAATTTTACAAAAAAAAGAGCAAAAGAACAAAAAGAAGAAACTCTTTGAGCATTTTATGATCTGTTTGCGTTTATGGATCTCGTTTTTATAAATGTACGTTCTGAGGATTTTTATTTGAATGTTTCTGTTTTGTTGAATGTATGCACTACGCAGTATGGCTTCAAACCAAACCAAGTAAAGATTTCAGACATTCGGACGCGTCTTTTGTGCTTCTTATGGCAGGGAACGGTTGACAACTTTTCACAATTCGACTAATAACGCACCTTAAAAGTAGGTGCTACTAAGTTGCATACTGTACTTTAACCATGAGCCGATGTTTCAACACAGTGTCTCCTAGTGGTCAGGAAATAAGTACCTAATATTTAGCATATCTAACAACTAACTAATATTTACTTAGTTGTCCTACATTTATAGAAATTGTTCTCTAAACATTTGGACGTTCATGATGAGTTCAACCATGTCCAGTCCAAAACAAAAACCACTACTTTGTGAAAAGTCATTAACATATCTTTACAAAAAGCAGCATGTTTCTATACCATTCTTTGCTCGGCGTCACTGCTTTGTTTACAAAGACTCTAGTAATGGCGACAAGGACTGTGTTGCTGTTTAGTTGTTGTTCGGGGTTACATGAAGATGTTTCCTGTATAATCACAGAACCGGGCAGTGTTTTTACAAACTTAATGCTGACTACAAATTTTAAAAAGGCTTTAAAGCATTTTGAGGGCCTTTCATGTGGACGTGGCCTTAAGGCCTCTAAACACCGGTCCGAATTGAGATTAGCACGACTCTTCGGATTGGCTTCACAGGTAAATGCTCTTCGTCTGCATCGAGGAAATATTGATGCAATGATGCTCACTGCCTGAAGATGGCGTTTGTGGTACAACAGAGGCATTCTGTGCCACACGTGGAAACAGGAAAGACGATGACAGAGAAGAACCTGGATGTGGAGCGTTTATATTTTTCCCGCTGGCACCACTCGTTCGGTCCGGTGTGAGCTGTCCCGTTGACGCCCATGATTTTCAAACGAGGTGCATTGTCACAGCAAACTTTGCATCAAAAATGCGGGTGTGTATATACTAGTCTTAGGTCTACATAATAGATTTGGGATTCTTTAAAGTTAAATTTGAATAATATGAGCCTGAGAAATGATTTTATGAGTTCATATGTGTTTTGTGTATTCAGCTTCTTTTTCTTAGTTTACAAATGTGCAATCAGACGTTCTCCTCTCCCCTTCAAACATGACTCTAAATTCCACACCTCGCCCGTTCTTACATGCCGCACCTCACCCAGACCTTGCATGTGCTCAGGGAGCCAAGGCTTTTCTCAGTAGAGGTGAGTATTGAAAGAATCCACATGAGATCACCTCTTACGAACACTTTGCTTTCTACATTTTTGTGCTGAGCAAGTGCTGGAGTAATCACATTAGTATGAGTGAGTAACCTTTTAATTTTTAATTTCAGTTAATATTTGATTTTCCGTGTAAGCTGCTCTTTTAATCTTTACATTAGTGTGTGCGTGTGCGCGTGTGTGTGTGTGGTCTTTCTCCCAATACGCAGACATTCCATTGTTCTGAAGTCCATAGCATCCCATTCCAAACCCTTCAGCAGACATTAAGCTGTAAGTATAAAGCATCAAAGCTCAGATCAATCGGAGGAGGAGGAGGATGAGGATGCAGTCACTTTGGTTTCATATAATGGTCAGCTTTTATTTGAGAGGAGTCAAGAGTTTAAGTCGAACAATTCTTTGAGTTGTTGAAATAAGCAAGCCTCTAAAGAAAAAGGGAAACGTTAGTTTGAAAACTTGGGAGAAGAAGTGATAAACTACGTTTGCTGGAGGGAGGGTCAATTAAAACTCAACAGAAGGAACCTGGTTTGCCAAACCACGTGATTCTTGTCGATGTTATGGACTTTGGCGCCACCTGCACCTTTTTCACGAGAAGTGCAAGCAAATATTTTTTTTCTGGCTAATTTTAATTATTACAGCCAGTTTTGAACCAGTTAGACTGCAGAGTAGAAACATTTCAATTTAACATTTTAAATATCCAGGAGCTAAAGGGTGCTTAAAGTAGGACATTTTCATTAAGACACAAATGGTATTTGCAAAAGAAGCTGCTGTTCCCAGAGCTACGTGTCCTAGCACATTAATAGAGTTAGTGTGCAAGCAATAAAGCAGTAACTGCACCCTGGGGAGGACTGTGAAACAAAATCCTTTCTAAAATGTGGAGTAGATTCCCAAAAGGTGTTCTACTGGAGTCATTGCTTCAAGTGCACACAAACGAAAGCAAGACATGGCTTTTGTCTGTCGCATTCCTCATAACCATGTCTTGTCTAGGCTAAAGACTAAAAGTACTGGACTGCTGCTGAGTGGTCCAAATTTATGTTCTCTGATGATGATTTGTGTCCATTTTGCATTTCCTTTGGATATCCGGCTCTGGAGCTAAAGAGAGGCACAGAATGCAGCGTAACGTTTTCACAAGTCAGTAATGGTTTCAGTAGCCTGTCATCTGCTGGTGTTGGTCCACCGTGTTTTTCTACCTGGAGGTTGTAGAGTACTTTATTCTTCGTGCAGATGAACTTTTTTGAATTGCAGGATTCATTCTCAGCAGGACCTGGCACCTGCACACAGTGGCAGAAACTACCAGCACCAGGTTCAAAGATTTTTCTAAATGAATTACATTTTTTTTAATGATCGTGATTTGTAAATGATTCATGTGCTGTCAAAAAAAAAACTAATAATTGTTTGTCAAAGGAACATAAAATAAAATTTGATTTGTGTACTTAACGTTTACCTAACTACAGTAAAACATCGACTTTCTCTCAGCGCCTTGAACCTGGTAGTGTCCAAAATCCAATTATTGCGTCACCAGTTTAATCGTATTTGACATGAGAAACCACGTGCTGGGGAGAGATTTGGATGAGCTAGTCTCCGTTCCAGACTCACTCTCTGTCTCCTCTCAACAACATGGATGTTTCAACAGACAAGGACGTGCGAAAGGTAAGAAAAGCTACATTTAAAGGCATGCGCATACTTTTAATTAAAAAAAATAGCGTCATTTTAGTACATTTGCTTTAAAAAAACGAATGTCAGCGCATTCGTTTTTTTAAATATATTGCCTGCAAACTCTAACTAAAATTCTGCATCTTTGATGCAATTAATACAATTATTCTTGATATATAGTACTTGAGAAAAGGTAATCTTTTTAGGGTTTCTAAGGTGTTGCGTAATTCTGCAAAAAAGAAATGTACGTGGAATGTGGAGTGAGGGGCGTCAAGGGGCGGGGTTCAAAGGAGGCGTGGCTTTGAGCAAAGGATTTTCCCTTGAGAGTCGCTCCTCCTCCGCGTGTTGTTCCGCCTCCTTTCCTTTTCTATTGGCCAATTAAGTACCTGTTCCTCCTTTCCTGCATCTCCATTGGTCAGTTAAGTCTTTAAACCCGCCTTTATTTTTTTCTATTGGCTGTTTTTATGCGAGGATGGTTTAGCTTGAGTATCATCTGAATATTTGTATTAAAACTCGATCTTCCTTTAGTTTAATTATTGATCTTTAATTATAACACTTGTGTTTATTACTGTATTAGTCTTCAATATTTTAAAGGCAGTGAAATATTTACATAAGCTGGTAGCGATAACCCCAGTGTTCAAAATAAGTTATAATATAGATTATAATATTATAATCTATAATCTAGATGTTAATAAATTAATGTTGAATTTACAGCTACTTCACTGGAGAACAGGCACAAACATAAGATTGGATTTGCAAAAATAAATATAAAGGTGGATGTTATTAAGAACATGGGACAGGCTGTGATAACAGTATTAACTTATTCGATCTTTTTAGAATTGCATTCCTATATAATCTTGACATCTACTCTGGATTCTCGGGTGCACAATTTTATCTTCTTGCAGTAGGCTTTTTATCCAGGTCTATTCTGACTCGGTTGCAATATCTTTTCAGACTGGTACCAATAAAGGAATTGTGGGAAATTCCACAGGCCACAGACTGGATGTTATCAGTCTGTGCCTGAACATTACAAACAGTGTGCAAAACTATTTGAGTACCAGCTGAACTCGTGGCTGTATTTTCAGTTCACAGACGAGGGATTCCTGGTGATGGACGGGATGCTATCCCTGGAGGAGTGTGATGCTTTACGGGAGCGCATCGGTGAAATAATCCAGCGCATGGATGTCCCCCAGCACTGCAGAACGCACTTCTCCACTGACCACGACGAGCAGCTGCAGACACAGGTAACACGCTTCATCCAGGGGTCACTAGGTTCGTCCCGGTGGGTTTATGTCCTTCAGAGTTTAGTTCCTGCCCGGTTCAATCTCAACTGAAGAAGCTATTTAAGCTCTTTTGTGTGCACTTTAAAGGCAGGTTTAGAGGCAAGTTGGAGCTAAACTCTCCAAGACAGTGGCCCTCCTGTGAATAGACATGGTGATCCCTGGTCTGAACCAAGCAGAAACCCCATGCGATGCCAAAGCAGCTGTGACCGAAGCTGCAGTTCATCTCTCTCAAAGTCTATTTCCTACTTTATCGTCTTCTAAGAACAAAACAAAGCAATTGTAGATAAAAATAATAAAACAAACATCTAAAATATCGAAATACTAACAACTGTTTTTCATCATAAGCACTAGATCCTAAAGGGTGTCGTGATTTCTAGCTTTGCTCCGATTGGCCGTTCTTTTTGCTTCTGTGCAGCTTAATGTTAGTTATTTAATTATTTGTGAATAAAAACATGTTTGACAATTAAAGTTTTTAAATTTCACAATACAATCCTTGTTTTTCAAGCAAAATATAATAATATTATTAATGTAACAAATCGCACAAAACCATTTTTAAACTCAAAGCCTGAAATCTAAAATCACAGAGAAATGTTTGCATGAATTAAAAAAAAAATCTAACACAAACTGATTTAGAAAGATGTCAATATTTCTGAATTTATTCCCATATATTGGATTAAAAGCTGTTTCATGCTTTTTTTTGTATTCTTTCGTGGATAAAGATGCAGGTAAGTGTTTATAGAAATAGATTAGAAACAATAGAAAGATATTTAAATGGAAAGTTCACAAAAAATAATCACAATAACTTTAGTTAAGGGCTTTAATATATTTTAAAGCTTAGTTATGAATAATTAATCAGGAAGATTCTACAGAATTCTGAAAATAAACCATATTTAACATTGTTTATATTATTTATTTAATAAGCTCCAGACTTCTCCCCCTGCAGCCCAAGTCTGCATCATTTCGGTGTCTGCTGCACACCTCTGCTGGACTTTTGGATAATTAAATGATATTATTTACTGAGATTTTGTGTGAACTGTCCCTTTAAATATGCCTTTCCTGTTCAGAAAAGGGTTCCTGATGATGAATGGGGAATGTTTAAATGTTGTTTTCAGGGAAATGCTGAATATTTCATCACAAGTGGAGACAAGATCCGGTTCTTCTTTGAGAAAGGAGTGTTTGATGAGAAAGGTTTGCAGTCTTTTTTATTCTTCATTGCAAATTGCTGAAGTTTCAGTGAGGTGTTAAAAAAATATGCACAACAAAGAAAGTTGTAGATTTAGATTGAGTGGAGGGGTCACTTGATAATCAGGCCTCCCATCCTCACAGCGAGTGCATTATGTGACACAGAGCAAAAGTCACAGTGTTAAATGAACACCAAAACAAACACTGCCTCATTGTCAAAGCTAACAACATGAAAACGGAATTCTTTGTTTATCACAGTGTGATCGTTAACACTGGCATGAAATTTAAAACTGGTGCAGTGTTAATTCAACACACACACACACACACACACACACACACACGCGCGCACACACACACACACACACACACACACACACACAGTGTGATATTTAACACTGGATAGGGTGATGTTAAATCACCTCAGAGTGAAATTTAACACCAGGGCGGTGTTAATTCAACACACAGTGTGCCATTTAACACCGGGTCAGTGTTATTCCAACCTTCAAGGTGTTACATTTGTCACTGGGTCAGTGTTAATCCAACACTTAAAATATGACTTTTAACACCAGGTTAGTGTTATTCCAACCCTCAAAGTGAGAGATTTAATATCTCGATTCACACAGTGTCAGATTGAACCACACGATTGACACCCATAGTGTTGATTTGACACAATGAACTTTGCCGTGCGTCCCTGATTTCTTTGCTAGGAGATGAAATCAACATTCTTGAGCTGTTCCATTACCCACAAATCTTTCCGGTAAACGAGTTGTATTTTCAGGAGAGTTCACCGTGCCGAGAGAACAATCCCTGAACAAAATCGGACATGGTGAGAAAACATATATTTTTGAAATACAAAAGTATTATATTATATTATATTCATTATAATTGTATTACATAAAGCAAAGTTAGGAGCATCCCAAAACGTTTGGAGTTTTAATAAAAACAACAATTACACTAAAGTATTTACATAGACAATGGAGAATCTAGCGACACTAAGAGTAAAATCAAACCATTGGCTGCATTTCAGGTGATCTGTATCTTTAATAAAAACACATTTTCATCTTAACACCGATCGACTCGCCTTTCTTCCCCACAGCTCTTCACGCCTATGAGCCGCTTTTTAAAAGAGTCACTCACTCTGCACCAGTTCAGGTGACGACAAACTTCATCCATCTCTCATTTCTAAACCACAGAGATATTCTCGAAAAGAGATTCACAAATATTTGTGTTAACATTCACGACAAGCTGCTTGGTATTTTTATTCTGCTGCTTTTCGTCTTGTTTACTTTTTGATTCTGTTTAATTGACTGCTCTTTTTTTTTGTTCAAACATGTTTCGTAAAGTCTTTTTATAACGGCTTATAGCGCATCTGGCTTCTGTTTAACAACCTCCTCCCAGACAAAACTATATATTTGCATGTTTACGAAAATGTATTGTACAAATAATATTACCAAACCATGAATTAGAAACTTTTATATTTACAAACAGGTTAACATTTGTGTAAATGTGATGGATATTCATTGAAAAGCAACATTCATGGATGGAAATGGAATAACTATATGTTTTATTTAAGAATGTTAATCCGACATGTATGGGACGTTATTTATTAATGTTTATTTATTTCCAAATAAATTAATTAACCAACTTTCATTTGTAATGATATTAAGCAATTTCTTTGATAAGCTATTATATTTAGCTAAATATTATTGATGAGCTATTCTATTCATTAATATTTATTAGTAACAATAATGTTTATTGTTTTTAGCTGGACATCAATGATTATTTATATATGGATAGATATATTATTATATTAATTGTATTAATCTTTATGTTTTCAGTATTAATTCAATATCAATGAGGAGCCTTTTTAATTTGTTATTAATTTTCTAAATACTAAAGAAAACCTAAATATATATATATGCATTTGAATTAAACGTTAACAAAAAGCTGTATGAATTGTAACAAAATTTTGTATTTCTTGGGGAGGTTTTTATATCAGTGAAAATGTAGTTTTTTTTTATAGAAATATTGTATTACATTTATTATTATATTTTTCTATATTAAGTCATGAATATTAGGTTTTCAATTACTTTAATTAATTTGAATCTAATTGTTTACATGGAGGTATCTTCGAGTTTTTATTAAAATTAATTTCGAGAGATTATTTTTGAGTATCACATTGAAAAGAAAGAAGAAGCACTAATATTAATGTGAAGCTATGCTATTATTACATGTGTATGTGAGACTATAACTGTTAAGAATATTAACGATATATTTATGTGCAGAATCTGTGTAAGAAGCTCGGTCTGATCGATCCCGTTATCCTGCAGAGTATGTACATCTTTAAGGTACGCTCCATGTTTTTACCTTCTACCTTTTCAAGAATTATCCCTCATTAATATTTACTATCATCTTCGACAGCAACCAGGGATTGGTGGAGAAGGTAAAACCCTCTCCTGGCTTTAGCCAATAAAGTCTTCCTTAAGCAACTCTTTGAAATAATTCCAAACAAGTTTCTGTGTGCTGTAAAAACCCTCTGGTGCTGCCTGTGCCTCGTTCCAGTGAGTCCTCACCAGGATGCCACCTTCCTCTTCACGAAGCCTCTGGGTAGAGTCGTGGGCTTCTGGATAGCACTGGAGGATGCCACGCTGGACAATGGCTGCCTGTGGTTCATCCCTGGATCACACAAGGGTCAGTTCTTCAAGTTGAAGCTTCTGGCTTTGATCACCAGCTGAATTTCACAGTTTTACTCCTTGCTTTGACAGAATAGTGAGGAGAGGCTCATGTTCATTTATTTTTGTCAGATGGCATCAGCAGGCGGATGGTGAGGACTCCCAAAGGCTCGTTTCCTCTGACGGATTTCGTTGGTCGAGAGAAGGATTATGACGACAAGCTCTTTGTTCCTGCTCCGGTTAAAAAAGGTCTGTTCCCCGTGTTCAACCGCGGTTCCATGTGACGTCACCAACACAAGCTTGTTATCCTCAAGGAAGACGGCTAAAAACATGCTCTATCAGAGAAATCTGATCGATGGATTGTTCTAATCTCAGATTATAACCCGTAGAAAAGATGGCTGAGAGTCTGAGTGATGGGAGGCAAATACTGCAGCAGTATTTAATAATCTTTATTTCTCAGGAGGAGCAGTTCTGATTCACGGAGAGGTCGTCCACAGAAGCGCCGCGAACACCTCTGATGCCTCTCGCCACGTTTATGCCTTTCACCTCATGGAAGCGGACAACACTGTCTGGAGCCCCGAGAACTGGTGAGAGAACCCTGGGTAATGTAGTCCATGTGATTGGCCTAATCTCACTCAGATTTCAGTTAGAATTACAATTTTAACGATGGAATTCTGAAATTAAAGGTAGCATTTTAAGATTCAAGTCAGAATTCTGACAAATTCTGTAATTAAATTTGTAATTCTGTCACGGAAATCTGAGATTAAAGTGTGATATTTGATAATAAATTGAGAATTATGAGATTTAGTCAGATTTTTGATTACAAATTCAGTCGTATTAAATTAAAAGGTTAACGTCGGAATTCTAAGATTAATGTTGGAATTTTTAGATTAAGTCAGAAATTGTGAGAATAAAGTGAGAAATCTCTCAGATTAATCTCGGAACTTCCAAGTTAAGTTAAAGTTTTGACATAAAAGATAGAATTCTGAGATTAATTTCAGAATTATATGATTGTCAGAATTGTGAGATTAAAGTTCTGGGAATTCAGAAAAAAATTTAAGCGTTCTAAGATTTTTGATAACGCCCAAAATTCTGAGATTAAAACCATAATTTTGAGATTGAAGTCAGAATTTCGAGATTAAAGTCAGGGTTCACAGATTCATTTCAGTATTCTAAGGCTGTCTCCACAGTGGCTTCTGTACGAATAATATTAGAAACAGCCGCACAGAGATTTGCTTGTTTGAGGATTTGTCGATTTTTTTTTCCCTTCAGGCTGCAGCCCACAGAGGAGCTGCCCTTCCCTTCCCTCTACACATGAAGAAAAACGCAGTCATTTTAATGCAACCGGCACCAGAATGTCATTTTCTACCCCAAACTGTGACCCACTACAAATAAAAAGCCAATTTTTGATCATTGCAGTCTTTGTTGTTTCTAACCGAGCTTCACATCATTACAAACACATTGGTTTGATTACAAAATCACTTTATTACTACAAGCGCAACAAAATGAAAGCATTTCAAAACAATTTCATGAATCCTTCAAAACTGGTATTTATAGACGTCACAGAAGTTAATGTTCTTCCAGCAAACAGTTAAATACATCCATAATATAAAAACAAAACACAATTTAACCTTACCGAGTTACACGCTGGGTTCTTTGAATGAAACGAGACACTTCAACAGAAAGGCAAGAGCAATTAAAGACACGTTTCTCCTCAGATTAAAGGCAAACGCAGATCCAGCGTATCGTGTCTCAGCGCAGCTCCAGACGCTTCCTTCTCTTTAATATTAATATTATTTATAATGCGCAATTCAATCCCTGGCATTCATCCTGAAGCGACGGAGACAGGATTTGAGCAGGTGAAATATTCATGTCCCAAAAGAGAGATGAGGCGTCAGACCAACATTTCAGACGATGCGATCACACACAATCAGGTTTAGAAAGCGTTTTGTTCCTGAAAGCATACACACACTAAACAGTAGTGACGCAGAATCGTTTTAAATAGTGTACACCATTAGATTAAAGACAACTCCCTCCAATTCCCTCAGTGTTTTATTCCTAGCATAGATCTGGTTGGACCACAGTCATTACAGTTTAAAAAAACGATGAAAGTCTCGACAGTTTTTTTTTCTCTAAATATTTAAAATTTGACTCCTGATTGTTCTCTGGTTTTCCATTTTTTTCATCTACTTATACTGTTGTTTCAAAGTCACCCTGGAACGGATTAATTTCATTTATTATTTTTAGTAACACTGTACCTGCATTTGTTGATGACTATTTTTTTTTTACTTCCAGTGCACGCTGTTTTCAAACTTTTTATTCAAGGCTATCTTTATTTGTGCCTTTTATCTCAACAATAGCTCCAGATAAAATAAGAGTTGTTTGCAAGTTTGAAATAGATTTCAAAGCTGATCAAATCACAGGTATTTATTCAACTATATAAACTGATTTATAACTTACCTATTCCTTGTGTTTATTTTGGGTGGTGAGCATGCCATGATAAAAGAGACTTTGCCCAAAATGAAATGTTAACTTTGCTGATTCCTCCTTTGTTTACAAGTGTCAGTGGCAATGGTTCTGTCCGCAGAGGATCCGCTGCATCTGCACGATCCCTTTGACATCCAGTGTATGTGGAAACTACTGCTTTATATCTATGGAGCTGTTGATGCAGAGAATGAATAATCTCATCTGTGAATATCCTCTGTATGGAGTCTGGAAAAACGACAACTCTCCAGATGACACGGTACCTTGCCACATCATCGAATGTAGACCTTGTTTGAACATGCAGCGGTAGTGGTTCCTGTACTTTTGCAGAATCATTTAACAGCAGCCTTTTTTAATACTCCACGCTTTACATTTCCAGTGCTGTCGCGTAATGTGGAGATCAGCACCAGCATAAGTTCGTCCTCATAGCAGCAGGAGGATGTAGAGATACAGAGGCAGCAGCAGATTATCGATCTGCGTCGTGTATGCCTCCAACATGGCAACCATGGTTATTGATCCCAGCACCCAGGAGTAACTGGCGTTCAGGTTTATACTGGAGTCTGCGATGAGGAAAACCACAACTGCGATGATCTGAGCAAACACAGAGGTGGCCGTGCCCTCGAAGGTTTTCTTGGTGCCAGGCCAGCGGATTTCACCCACAGTGCTTCCAAAAACGGATGCTACTGTGTCACCAACTCCAACCGCGAGAACACCCGCGTATGGAACCAGGCCTCCAGCACCACCTAGTCCTCCTTTAGGTGTGCATGCTGCTGGGGAGAGCCAAACCGGAAGAGAGACTCCTAGGAGAAGGTAGATGTGAGTGAGAATGAGTGGTCCGGAGTCTCTCTCATCTATGAATAGCGTTAAAAGTCGACGCAATGGAGCCCCGAGGGGTCTGATGCGGAAATAGCGGATGAATTCGAGGAACAACAATCCAGCGAGACAAACAACTGCGGCTAAATGGAGCAAAGGTCGGTCGATGGCGAGTCCAGGGGCGAAGGTTAGCACGGTGAGAAGGTGGAAGTACTTTCGTACGGTCGTTGATGCTTGGTGTTTTTTACTTCCTGCTGATCGGTGACTGTTCTGGTGCATCACAACCGCAACCGCTAGAAGAACCAAAGCTGCCCAGTATCCAAGCAGCCACAGACGAGGGTTGGTTTCCGTTATGAAATGCAGCAGCCAGGTAATGGGGTGATGCTGCGTGAGCAGAGAGAGCCAAGGAACCAGCAAACCCAGTCCCAAAACAGCAGTCATGGTGTGGAATAAGAAGGAGGCCGACCAGGTCTCCGACTCCATGAAGACGAACAGCACGGCGAAGAAGATTCCTAAAACCACCAGCCCCAAAACAGCCACCGGGAGGAAATAGGGAAGCGGGTCAGAGTTGGTGCTTCCGGACGAGCTCAGTGAGCGCTTGATGAGCTGGTTGATGATGAAGCTGATGCCTCCGAGGATGAGGAGCGCCTCGCCGGGAGTGAAGCATCGTGGGAGCAGATACAACAAGATTAGGCTCAGGTAAACAAAAATCAGCAGCACCTCCAAGACTTCGATCACTTCCGACACGGTTAGTGTTTGCTTCACCGTGTACAAAATAGCACTTCCAGCAATTCCAGCGATGACGGACGTGTTTTTAGGCACTGGGCGAGTGACTCCCAGTGCAATCAGTGATAAAAACAGCGCCAGCATCATTCCAGTCACGGTGATAACCATTGAGAATCGTTCCATGTAAACGTTTCCCACTGCAACACAGCGCCCCCTCAAAGCCAGGCCCATCAGAGGGAGCACCATGCTCGCGGGCAGAACGCCACTGTTGCCTGACGGCCGAAATTGAAAAACGGCAGAGCCCGAGCGAATGAGTCGATCCCATTTGTGCTGGACGTAGAAAGCCTGGATGGCAAGAGCGATGCAGCACCACGACAGCTGGTTCCAGACCACCATGTGAACAGAGACCACCATGGTGAAAACTACTGCAGACTCAACCAGCACCGGATCCATCTGCATGGCTGAACGCACTGTCTGTGTGTTGTGCTTTTAAAAATAAGGCGTGGTTTTCCTGTCAGAAAGGTCCTGGAGTACGAATAAACATCCTCTTTTCTGGACCTCCCGCATATGCCGAATAAACCTGGAGGAAGACACATGAAGATAACATTAGACACAGATTACACACTAACTGTTTGCCAAACAGACTGTATCCTCCAGAACTAAAAACAAGCCCCTGATGATTTTCAGTCTCTCCAGCTTCTTATATTCCTTTCCAAACATATTTTGGCGTTGTCGGCAGGATATGGTTGAAAAGAAATAAGAAACTGGAGAGAAAAAAAGTGGAAATTGTTAGGGTCTTGATTTTTAAATAAAGACTTAGCCCCGAAGGCAGCGAATTCAGAATATAAGACGGATTCGATCAGATAAAGGGCACTTTTACAATAAGGACTTTGTAAGAAAATGTGTATTATGTTTATTGGCTAGGCTTTCTGTACAACCACTTTGTAATATTAGCACCATAAAAAAAAAATGCAAAAAAAGTCAAAAAGGCTACACATTATAAAAAACTGCATTCAATATTACCGGTATATCATATTTAATCCACAAAGACTGGACGAAAGAGGAAATAATTTTGAGACAGCAAATGGTTTGTAGAAAGCAATAGAACATGAAGCACAAAGAAAATGAATCACTTCTCAATGGAATCTGAACTTTCAACCCTGTGAACTTTAACACTGTGGAACCCTAACCATTTCTAAGATGATAAATTATAAAACAACTGCATTACTTTTCACAAAGAGTAAAATGATCTACTTTAAATGGCTGAATGCTCTGAAGTTACAGTGATTATTAAACGCATAAATAATAAACAAACTTGCACAGCCTAAATATTGGGGCTGTATTTTAATACATACTCTACTTTACTGCATTTAATGATGACCTGTTTATGCAAAAGAACTGTACAACATTCTAAATGTAAGATGTTTTTTCTGTAGAAAAATAAAATGTGATTGTAATACAAAACAATTGATCGAATATCGCTTGTTCATGACTTTAACACGCTGCGCGAATACATTAATTTCAGTTAATTAGTTAACATTTTGCGTCCTATTCAATTCGGTAACTTGCATTTACAAGAAATTTGCGATTTAAAGATGCATTTATGTGAAGTTGCTGTCAGTCATGGAAGCCAATAGTTTATTTATATTTTCTGTTACAAAGGGTGGTGTGTTTTATGCACGAATGACTGTTCACAGCAGCTGTTCATTTGACAAATGCTCATTTAACTAACAAAAACATATGGAACATTAGATTATTCTTACCTGTTTAGCAGCAACAAAATAAACAACAAAAATGTGTATATATATTCCTTGTTTTTCACTGATTCGTGTTTTGAACGAGCTGTTCAATGACTGACGGTGGGAGCGGCCATGAAAGACGAATGCATCACGTGGTGTCAGCGTGACCACGTGACCGAAACTACGTAATAAAAAAAATAATCATGCACGTTCTGAATTTTTGATGCTTTAAAATTTTTATGCTTTGGTGCTTTTTGTTTGTTTTGAATACATAAATTTGTTCGCAGTACGCAAGTCACGTGACTGCTAATGCTTTTAGTCACGTGATCCGAGTGAAGATGGCGGACTCAGAGATGTGTGTCAGGTAAAATGGAAGAATAAACTTCTAACTTTGACTTATTCTCAAATAGTTATGAGAAAATAAAAAAGGCAAAATGTGCTTACATCTTGTAACTCGAATGTAACCGCGCCAAATACGAATAATATAGGAAATAAGGGTTGTTTATTTTAGGGGATACGGCCACACGAGTCTGGCGTGCGCAGCCTGGCAGAACCGCGCGATTGAAATTCAAATGTTAACGGTAACTTTCAGTTCATAACGACTTTTAACGGAACTTAGATCTAGCACATTTTATATGATCAATTTGTTTTACATCAAGATGGTAACGTTAACATATACTTGACGACATGATGATAAAGTAAGTTATCGGGTTAAATTAGCATTTAGGTTTGTAATATTACTCATAAGCGGTGTAATTGTGGTAAAATGTAATGTACAAATCCGTTTGTTATAACTTTGTAAAATTGTATGTTAAAGGCAACAACTAAATCGAGACCATTGTTCCTCATGATGTCATTATTATAAACAGGACGTTTATTTTTGATTGGCATTAATAACTTGAAAGCATAATTTATTTCTCTGTCAGGGTAATTAATTAATTAAAATAACATGTGTGTATGTGTATTTATTTAGAAGTAGCCGAGAGTTATGGACCATCTTGCTGGGAAGATCTGCTCTTCGTGAACAGGTGATTAAACCTTTATATTAAAACATAGTCAAAGTCTCATATTTGCTAATTGAAATAAATTGATATTATGACCAGGTATGTAGTGACCAGTAAATATTAGGACTTTGCATGCTATTTAACCTGTCCCAAGTACACACACAAACACACCCAGAGCCATCAGGAAGTACTCCACCTTCAACTCCAGAAGAAGCTCGCTATCGAATTAACAATCTTCTGATCACCTGTAAATCCCTTTGTCCACTAGGCCACAATTGCCCTTTCTACCTGCCTATACTTATTGATGAACTTTGCCAGTACGTTTCCCAGCTCACATTGGTGGTATTGTTATGGTACACTACTGACTCGTGTCTAGTTTACAATAGAGCCACTTTCCTTCATCAGTTCATATTGAATCAGTCAGCAATAATCCTTATGGACTGTTTCGGTTATGTTTTTACAACTGCTCACTCTCCCTCAGTAGGGGCTTGTGTTCTTTAGGGTCTAATTTTTTGTTAATCATATGTATCGTAAGTTTTAGTAGTATTTAGACACAGTCTTTGACTACTTGGATTGGCCACGCAGGTTTTCATGGCTCCAGCTTATTTAATAAGAAAGAAATCTTATCCAGTGTTGCATAAAGTCTCTAACTTCCTCAGCTGATTTGGAACAAGTGTAAAATACAGAATATTTGACATATGTGGCTTCCTGTGGCGCCATTATTGGTGGTTTCTTGTATTCTCCTTCAGGCCCAGATTGAGGCTGAACTGGATCGTAACTGGGAGAGGCTTCTGCAGGGCCTGTCTTTCTATAAACCACCAAGGTAACACTATCCTAATAGTATTCTTTAAAACACATTTTCGATCACATTTACAGATGAAACTAGGGCTGCAACAACTGATGAATGTTATCGATAACATTGTTATCATCATTAGCTGCCATGTGACCTCAAGATGCTAAAAAGTAGTTTATTGTATAATATCTTGGCTATAAATTAGACTGCTCAGAAGTCGAAGCTCCCCACTAATTGAACATTTTATGTTTATCTTTCTGAAACTCTGCTTAGTAACAATACTATTGACGGAGTGACCTCTCTCATTCTCTCTCTGGTTGGGTCTCTTATGAAACTTCCGAGCATCTTGTTGGCTCAGAAGTAACTTAACTTTTTTGCAAGAGAGTGATGCGCTCCCCCTTATTTATTGGTAGGG
The DNA here is from genome assembly GCA_007224835.1 of Danionella cerebrum. NCBI lineage: Eukaryota > Metazoa > Chordata > Actinopteri > Cypriniformes > Danionidae > Danionella > Danionella cerebrum. The sequence continues at coordinate 599,561 of SRMA01025411.1, read as the reverse complement.
GAAACACTGATAAAGGAATGCAAAGCTACTCTTTTTTTTTTGCTATGAACAATTTCTAAAATACCAATAAAACCATGTGAAATATTGATAAAACCAGTGACTGCAACATCTGTGACCAATCACAGCGCAGCCTGTTGCTTCATGGCTCATCAATTATTTAACATAGTTAAGCCTCAGGACCGTTTTGATCCAGTTAAATGTAGCTCTAGATGAAATCACATCTGTCTGTGTTTCCTTAACTGTGCATAAGAATAATTTGTGATGTTACATGCAGCAAATCTGCAGCAGACAAACTAAAAGCTGACAAAGATACGCCACAGACGCTCAAAGACTTCGGACTCCGGATCAGCAAACTTTTGGTAAGCATCTGACTTCTCACTTTTGTCATCATCAAACGTCTCTGTTTGGAACTAAATGTTTGTCTTGCCAGGCTTTGGATGAACAGCAAAGTGTGCAGATCCTTCAATGTTACCTTCAGGAGGACTACAGGGGGACCAGAAACACACTTAAAGTGAGCTCAGCTGAAAGTCACATGGTCACTACATATTTATAATGCTTTTTCGAGATGCTGTAACCTCTTTGTTTTCCTTCACAGACTGTGCTCCAGGATGAACGACAGAGTCAAGCTCTGCTACTCAAGGTTGGCCTCTTTTGTACGTTCAGTTAATGAAAAGCTGGAAATCACTGTAAAACATGTTTAACTTTTCACAGATCGTAGATTACTACTATGAAGAGAGACTGTGTGTCCTGCGCTGTGTCCTCCACCTCCTCACATACTTTCAGGATGAGAGGCATCCATACAGGGTAAATCAAAATGATAAAAATACGATTGGATCCGTGCTGTGTTTTAAATTCTTAAAAGCATTTTAATAGTCGATTGATCTGCCACTACTGTGTGATGCTCTGCAGGATGTTTGGGTTCCAAGCGGGGTGTTCTGCAGTGGAGATCTGGGAACTTTTTTAAGCACAGATTATTAAAACTTTGTACCTTTTTTTTTGTAAATTAACCCCTCAGAAAAGAGACGGTCAGAGATTATTTATTACTCTAAATCAATACACGTTTTCCTTCCAGATGGAGTACTCTAACTGCGTGGGTAAGCTGGAGAAAGATCTGGTGTCGAACTACAGGCAGCAGTTTGAGTCGCTCTCCAAGTCTGAAGCTCCGACATGGGAGACGCATGGAAACCAAATGGTGAGGACTTCATGATTTTCGTATTTATATATGAGAGAGAGAGAGAGAGAGCGAGCTGAGTGAGTTTGAAACCCCTGATCTAAATGTCACGAAGACGTTACAAACTAGACACAGATGCAGACATCTATCGTGTTCTTTCTTAGCTTTTAATATAGTTAATATCGATATCAAAATGATATTGTATCAACCGAAATTAAGAAATGTATATTGTAATATATTAATTTAAATACCAGCCCTAGCCCTGAGCAGATATTAGGAGACCGCTACTGACAACATTATGTTGTTGAAATGTGCTTTGAGAGCATTTGTTACACTATAAAATGGGCAAAATTGTAGAATGGGCAAAATGCTAAGAAAAGATGCGTTATCTGTTTACACGACCGCAGACAGAGAGGCAGGTGTCCCGGTGGTTCGTGCAGTGTCTGAAGGAGCAGGCTCTTCTGCTGGAGATCCTGTTCCTGTATTACGCATACTTCGAGATGCCACCGAGTGACCTCCACACCTTCACGAGGCTGTTCAAAGAGCAAGGCTTCGGACAGAGGCAGACCAATCGACACCTAGTGGACAAGAGCATGGACGCTCTGGTGGAACGCATCGGGTCTGTCATTTTTCATTGAACTGAGTTTGGGTTTCAATGCAACTGAATCTGTAAATCCAGTCTATAGAGAATAGATGGTAGAACGTCTCAGAACATGGATTTCTCTCTGCAGTTATTTCAGCTCGTTGATTCTCGTAGAGGGAATGGACATTGACTTCTTGCATAAATGTGCTCTGGAGGATCGAACCGAACAGCATCAGTTCTTCGACCAGCAGGAGGTTTGCAAGGCGAGTCCGGCTCTTTTATTCTTCCTATACTGTGTGAATTAATTCTTCTATTCAATGCTGGCGAGTCTAGGATTTGCGTCTCATATTTTATATTTACAAAAAAAAACTTTTATTTGTTGTTCAAACTTGGGCAATAATCTGCTTTTTTGGTTCAGTGTGTTTGACTGCACAGAACTAAAGAAATAAAAGGACTTTTCTGAAGTTGCTTTGCTTTTACAAAGCTGCTTGTCACTTGTGCTCAGGAGATGGATCAGACGCTGTTGACATTTGGAGACATCCCTCACCAGGGCCCGGTTCTCTTGGCCTGGGTTCTTCTGAGACACACGCTGCATCCGGAGGAAGTGAGCTCGGTAGTGAGGCGTCTGGGGAACACCACGCTGCAGCTCACCGTCTTCCAGTACCTCACAGACATGCTGCAGGCCCTCAGCAGCACAGGCAACAATGTAAGAACTTAAGAAAAAAATGTGTGCATCTCAGATGGATTTACCTACAGGATCCCTGGTGTGTTGGTTTGGTTCAGTGATGTTTGTTTTTTTCTGATCCATATCAACCACTTCAGACTGCAGCAGCTGAGTTAATTTTACGGCGGCTGCTGTTTGACTTCGGTTGGGTTTGTTTGGTGAATGCTGCTGTGTGCTCTCTCTGTTTCTCAGTGTACCGTGAGCACTGCACGGATGTGCATCTATGGACTTCTCTCTTTTGTCATTACCTCTTTTGAAGAAGACACGCTCGGCAGCCAGCAGGTAAAAACTGAAATCATATCCTCCAGTATGTCATGTCTTCATGTTTACCACTGGGGAAATGTGTTTGTAACATGGTTTGTTCTTTCTCCAGCATCTGATCAATGCAGCGTGTGAAGTTCTTGCTGCTCCGAGTCTGTCTGAGCTTTTCTGGGAGTCGGTGAGGAAAACGTTTGATTCTTGTCAAACAAACTCTTTAACAGGATGTGGAAGAAACAGAATCTAAACATCTGCCTTTCTGTCTGGTGTCACCTTCTTGTGTCCTCCAGAAGCCGAACATGGGTTTGGGTGTGATCCTGGACAGCGCTGTGGGTGTGTTTCCGTATAAGACGGGTCCTTTACTCCAGCTGCTCACCGCGCTGCTCTCAGACAAAGCCACAGCCAAGAAGGTGAGCACAGATGCTCGACAGATTTCAAGTGAGAAAAAGAACTAAAATAAGAATGGGAGCAGCTTTTTATTTCTCTCTCTCTTTCTCAGGTGTACACCTTCCTAGATAAGATGTCGTTTTACACCGAGGCGTACAAGCACAGGCCGACTGATGTGATCTCCAGAGAGGACGGTATCCTGTGGAGACGGCAGACTCACAAGCTGCTCTACCCTCTGGGTCAGTCCTGCACTCCCGCTCTCTTCCTGGGTTTCTGGATGTGTTTATTATGTTAACTGTTTGTTCAGGTGTGGGTCAGACCAACCTGAGGATGCCCCAGGGCTGTTTTGGGCAGGTGTGTGAAGGAAAGCAGCCATCTGTGGGTGACCAGGGTTTCCTGGTGCGCTGGGAATATTCCTACAGCTCCTGGACGCTCTTCACCTGTGAGATTGAGATGCTGCTGCATGTCGTCTCCACTGCAGGTATCCACGGTGTGCTACCGATGACGGATGACTGACAGGAGAGGTTTGATGTGTCTGTGGCTCTGTGCACTGAACAGATGTGCTGGTGCACTGTGAGCGAGTGAAGCCCATCCTGGATCTGCTCCATAAGATCATCAGCACAGACTGGACCGTTTCGGACTGCCTGCTGCCCCTCACGTCTCGGATCTACATGCTGCTGCAGAGGTGAGATGGACTCCTGAATCTGAATGGCCAGGTTCTTCAAACTGTAGCGAGCGTTTTCTTAATCATATTTATCTTCTGAAAGGTTGACCTCGGTCATCAACCCCCCAGTAGATGTCATCACTTCCTGTGTAAACTGCCTCATCGCTCTGGCCGCTCGGCAGCCTGGGAAGGTACCCACAGTTTGGTGTTTACCTTAAGAGTTTCATGAGTGATGGACTACAGCTAAAGGCTTGTCTTCCTCTGGTTTAGGTCTGGTCCAGTCTGCATCACACTGGTTTCCTTCCATTTGCTTCTGCTCCTCTTGCAAACATGACCCAGACCATCAGGTATCACACAAGAAAAATGCATCTTCGTTATGAACCTGAGCAACATCTTTAAATGAGCTTTAATGGAGCCATGAACTGAGTTTGTTTGGTTATTTAATATTGATAAAACGGTTTTTAAGCTTTTTCTGAAATATTCCAGCGGTTTGCATATACACGACTTCCTTCCATCAAGTTGTTTTCAAACAAAAAAAGAATGTGAAAAGCTTCTATTAGAGAATTGGAAGGGCAAATAAGCAATTATTAAAATCTTTAACCCTGTGCTGGTTTCTCCCATGTTACACTTTGATTACCATTAAAGTCTACAGTGCTTAATTTGTTTAGACGAATGAATACAGAGATCAGTAAAATTGGTGTGGGCTGGTAAAAAAACACTCCTTTCCAACTCCAGTTGCTGTACCTGGAACAGAAGATCTCTGTTCAATCTGGGTTTTCATCTTAAGAAACTGAAACATTTCCAGTTCTGTCGTTTTATTGTTCCATCAGCTCTTCGTTGTAATGTAAGTGTGATGTACATAAAGAACCACGTCTCTGTGCGCTTCAGTGCAGAGGGGATGAAGGCGGGCAACTATGGAAATCTCCTGGTGCTGATTGAGCAGCCGCGAGGAGAGTACAGCGTTACCATTGCCTTTCTCAAACTGGTCACCACACTCATCAAGGTAATGAACCACGGGACGCTCTGTTTTCTAAACACAAGCGTCAGGGTTGGAATTACGCTTTATCAACTCTTTGTTGCTTCTGTGTTCTCAGGGTCAGCTGGGCAGCACTCAGAGCAGGGGTCTCATCCCCTGTGTGCTGCTGGTCCTGAAGGAAATGCTCCCCACTTATCATAAATGGCGCTACAACACCTATGGAGTGCGAGAGAGGATCGGTGAGCGCAGCACATTGAGGAAATGTTTAAAACAAATTATTTATAAAAACAGCTTGATGAGCAAATGTCAATCAATACAAATGTGTGTAAAAATGAGATGGAAAAAAACAAAACCTCTGTGACTGGTTTAACGCGGGAAAGCGTTTTGTGCAGTATATACACACTGTTGTGACTCCAGAAACCTGCACAAATATGAGCCTGAGTGAGCGAGGGCATTAACTACAGAAAGTAATGCTAGAATTAAAAATGTAATGTCCCTGACAAATGCCACTTTAAAGTATTACCAAGCTTTTAAACTTTGTTTTGCATACTGTCCTGGTGTTGAAATCCGTAATGTATAAATGTCAGGAAATCCAATTTCTGGTCAACCCTATGTCCACAAAAGCTGGTCGTCTAGAAAGTCGTGGAGATCCTGGTCTAGTCTAGTTTGATTGAAGTGTTGCTCCCTGTTTTGTCTGGGCTCAGGCTGTTTGATCCTGGAGCTGGTTCATGCCATCCTTAATCTGAGTCAAGAGTGCGAGTCTGAGGGCAGGTGAGAGGAGTTTTCTCATCAATCACTGGTTTAGTCCCAGTTTAGCGGATATCACGATGTGGTTGCTCTCTACAGTGCACCCAGTCTGCAGTCGCTCTGCATCTACAGTCTGGCCAACACTGAGGCAGGGCAGGCTGTGGTGAACATCATGGCTGTCGGCGTGGACACCATTAACATGGTGCTGGCAGCTCAGCCCAGCAGGTGAACAAGCTTAAAAGAAATCGTTGCTCACAGAATAAAGCAGCTAAGTTTTGTTTTATAACCTAGAATCTCGTTATCGTCCGGTCACTAATCAAATTGTTTGTGTCGGCAGCGCTGGAGCGGAAGGACCAGGACAGGTTCTGATCCAGACAGTGAAGCTGGCTTTTTCAGTCACAAACAACGTAATTCGGCTCAAGCCTCGGTCTGACACGGCTTCACCGCTGGAGCAGGCTCTGACGCAGCACGGTTAGCATCTGAAACTCACCCGGTTGTGTACATGAAAGATCAGCGTCCGTGTGTCTGAGCAACACTCACTTTTTCTCTTGCAGGGGGTCACAGCAACAACCTGATCGCGGTGCTGGCAAAGTACATCTACCATAAGCACGACCCGGCGCTGCCTCGACTGGCCATTCAGCTGCTGAAGAGACTGGCCTCGGTACTGCTCCGCACGTGCTGCTGTAGAATGAAGCACAGGTGTCTTCTCTAATCTCAGCGTTTGTCTGTAGGTGGCTCCGATGTCCGTGTACGCGTGTCTGGGCAGCGACGCGGCTGCACTCAGAGATGCCTTCCTCACCCGCCTGCAGAGCCGAACCGAAGACATGCGGATCAAAGTCACCATTCTGGAATTCCTCACCGTGGCGGTGGAAACTCAACCTGGACTCATCGAGCTCTTCCTCAACCTGGAGACTAAAGATGGCAGCGATGGGGTGAAGGTCAGAGGTCACTGCTGCTCTGGAGAAGGGGACAGAAATGGCCCCATGTGCGAATGTTGCTGTCGTTTATTTTTCAGCAGTCTTGATCGCTCTGATGATTTGATTTAAAAGCTAGCGGTGAAGGGTTAATGTGTTTTAAGTGTTCCTCATCTCTCTGGTGGATGCAGGAGTTCTCTCTGGGCGAGTGGAGCTGTCTGGCGGTGGTACTGGAGCTGCTGGATTCCAAGCAGCAGGGGAAATACTGGTGTCCTCCGCTCCTGCAGAGGGCAGCGCTGGCGTTCCTTCACGCTCTCTGGCAGGATCGACGAGACAGCGCTATCTCGGTGCTCAGGAGCAAGTCAGTCCTTCGTTCTTAAAAAAAAGTGTTTAAACTCCTTTTCAGAGTATATTTTAAATCCATCTCATGATCTTTTATCATTGCAGAGAGAAGTTCTGGGAAAACCTGACGGCTCCTTTATTTGTGAATTTGCCTCCGCCGGCGGAGAGCACAGAGGTGTGTTTGTGCAGAAACTGGTTAAAGACAGTCGTGCTTCGCTTTTTTTACTGTTTGCTTTTGTGCAGCCCTGTGTTCTGGAGTCCTGTGCCTTTGTGATGAAGATCATTGCCCTTGAGATCTACTACGTGGTCAGGTACGAACGCAAACAAGGAAGGAAAACTTTGGGATAAAAAGGGGACAAACAAAAAGTGAGAAATCTCTTGAATGATGTTCCAGCGGTGCGCTGGAGCCCTCTCTGAAAGCAGCTCTGGAGAGCTTCAGCATCAAGCGCAGATATGAGTTCTGGTCTGATTACGTTCGGGAGCTGGTCTGCGTAGCGTGTGAGGGGGAAGAGGAGGGCCTGCGCTCCCTCTCCGAGTCCCAGATGCTGATCTCTGCCTGGAGAACGCTCCTCATCCTCTCCACCAGTCATGTGAGCATGCACACGCTTCCTGCTTTTAATCAGCTCTACAGGAATAAACCAGCTTTTCTCAGAAACCGTTCCATCACTGCTCTCACAGAGGTGTGGTGTTTCACAGAGATGATCTTTGGACATAAAAACAGAAATACACATAAAACCTGCTTCATCAGAGACCAGAACAGTGAGGAAAAAACATATAATAAAAGTGAACCGAAACACCTGAGAAAAACTCACACGAGGTCGGATGTTTTAAAAGCACACGTGAGAGCAGCAAACCCTTCTGTGATGTGTTTTCAGTCTGAGGTGATGCATCTGAAGGACACCGCCGCCCGACAGAAGCTCTTCATGGATGTGCTGGAAGGGACCAAAGCTGCGGTAAGCTGCGTCTGTGTTTGGTGTTTGAAATGCTACATGTTTAAAATGCTGAAGTGATGTGTGTGTGTGTGTGTGTGTGTGCGTGTGTGTGTGTGTGTGTGTTCCAGCTGCTGACGTTTCAGTCTGAGTTCTGTCTGCGTCTGGGGTCCATGATGGTCACGCTGCTGCTCATCCTGCTCAAACAGTGGAGAAGGTCTGCTCCTCGTCTTCTGATACAGATGGAAAGAGCTATTTCACTTTTTTGTGAACACTGCAAAAACGAGTTTAACAAGAACCAAATCAAGCTACTGTCGTCTTTCCCATCTCTCTCTCTCTCTCTCTCTCTCGTATGCTTGTGTTTCTCAGTGTGCTGCTCTCCGCTCCGGCTCTTCTTCCTCCCCTCTCTCTGATGCTGGAGAGTCTCCTCCACACTGACCAGAGTCTGATGGACCGAACCAAAGCTAAACTTCTGTCGGCGCTCATCCTGGCCCTGCAGACACAAGGACTGAACGGTAGGTTACTACTAGATTTCCGGTAACTGAACTGAGAACACATGAACAGTAGCGTGGTTCTACCTCCAGCAGCGATGTTGTTGGTTTTGCTTTACCCAAAATTATTGAAACAGCCCCTGTTTTAGATCCAAGAAACTCACTGACCAGTTTGTCTTTGAATGGTCTGCTGTGAACAGCCTTTTTCTGAATGTGCTTGATTTCAGAAGGAGAGATTTCCCAGCTTCCCCAGTTGCTGCTGTGCGTCTGTGAGATGGTTCAGGATGAGTCCCTGGCCTTGATTGACAGCACGCGTCACATGATCCAGAAGGGAGATGTACAGGACGACAGCATGGAGACGGACAACCCTCACGTGCAGAAAGACCAGCGAGACTCTGTGAGTGCTGCTTTCCAAACGTATGCAGCCAGAGCTTTCTAGAACCTTTAGAAAGACTCGCCACGGCTTCTGGATGTTTATACAGTACCATAAAGATTATTATGGGTTTCAAAAGTGTGCTTTTGGTGGTTCCTAACGACAGCCCGAAGAGCTCAAAAAGCTCTCTCTCTCTCTCTCTCTCTCAGGTGTGTGTCTTGGCTCTTCATCTCTCAAAGGAGTTGTGTCGGGCTGATGAGGACGGAGAGCAGTGGCTGCAGGTTGTTCGAAAGCTCCCGGTTCTTCCCTCGATCCTCAGCGCTCTCGAGCTCAGCCTGCGCTCCAAACAGAACCTCTTCTTCACCGAAGCTGTGCTGCATCTGCTCCTGACTCTTGCCAGAACTCCACAGGTATACCACCAAACTCCTTACTTTGTGTAAGGTTCTGAATCTTGATGCTGAACTCCTCTTTGTGTGTCGAGTGCTTTCACGCAGCCGTCATTGGAGCTATACGTTGTGATAAATGCATTAAAAACAAGAGACTCTCCTGTTCCTCCTCGTCTGCAGGGGGCAGCAGCGGTGGCAGGAGCTGGAGTGATTCAGAGCATCTGTCTTCCTCTCCTCAGCGTGTACGAGGGTCCGGCTAATGGAGCTGCTCAGGTACGACTCGTCACGCACTGGTAGCTTCCGAGGAGCTCCATCTTTGAAACACAGCTTTTTGTTTAGAAGTGAGGAAACGAACGGACTCCACACGGCTGTGTTTATCTGGATGGAGCTCATTCTACAGCGATTCATGGAAGAAACCTCTTGATGCTGATGTTTACATTCAAATCTGAATTTGTCTCAGGCTTTTGTGCGCCGCTCCCAGGACGCCCCCAGCTGGCCTGGAGTCTACCGCCTTAGTCTATGTCTAATGGAGAGCCTGCTGAGAACGCTCCGCTACAACTTCATCAACGAAGCTCTGGACTTTGTGGGCGTGCATCAGGAGCGCATCCTGCAGGTGAGCGCGCTTGCGCCTGGTGCTCATGGTTTCTTTGGTTGATAACGGCGAGTGCTTGTGCTCAGTGTCTGACGGCGGTGAGGACGGTTCAGTCTCTGGCGTGTCTGGACGAGGCCGATCACACGGTGGGCTTCCTGCTGCAGCTCTCCTGCTTCTGTAAAGAGTGGCACTTCCACCTGCCGCAGCTGCTGCGAGACGTTCAGGTTTGTGCAGACGCTAGATTGATGTCCAGTCTGAATCTCCATCTCTTTGTTTGTGTGTGCTTCAGGTGAACCTGTGCTTCCTGTGTCAGACGTGCACCTATCTGCTCCACAGCAAGAAGATGCTCCACCATTACCTGCAGGTTCTCCACGCAGCCGTCGCCGATGTTTTAGTAATGAAAGATCTCGTCTCAGTGTCCCTCAATCAGCTTTTCTCTGTTTAGGCTAAGAATGCAGAAGGACTTCCTCCCGAGACACACCCCCAGATCACTTCCGCCTCCGCCTCCAGAGAGCTGTTGGAGGGCGAGCGGGAGGAGGTGGAGTCTAAAGCTCTGCAGGCGGTGCAGTGCGGTTTGTTGAAGATTCTGAGCAAAACTCTGGCCACGCTGCAGCACTTCTCTCCCGACTGCTGCCAGATTCTCCTGGACCAGGTACCGGCGGAGCTTGTAATGCAGTCACGTGCTGCCGCCGACGCTTGCGTTTAGAACGAGAGGTTTTTTTTATTTTAGTGACGTGACAGAAAATGATGAAAATGACTTTGCCGTTTCGAAATGTAGACATTTTAAAGCAAATCAAAAATTCTGTGTAAAATTTCTTAATTTTCTGTTGAAACCATCAAATTCCTTACAAAAGAAGAACTGGTAATGTTTCCAAAACAAAAAGTTCTCTGAAGTTCCATGTGAGCACATTTCCTGGAAACACACTTTGCCGTCCTAGAGAACGAGAAGGAGTGTAATCTCATGAAGTAAACTCTAGAGTTTGTCTGAAACAATGTCTATGTGTTTCCCAGTGCATGGACCTGGCCGAGTACAAAACCCTCTTCGTCCTCAGTTTCTCGTCTCCTGCGTTCGACTCAGACGTCGCTCCATCCTTTGGAACTCTGATGGCCACCATCAATGTGGCGCTGAGCATGCTGGGAGAGGTACACTTCTCTTTCGGGATTGCTTTTATCTTCTCTAAATGTTCTCCGCTCAGTATCAGAAGCGTGATTCACTCCGAAGCTTTTGCCTATTTTTATGATGGTGGAATATTTGATGAAAAATCATTTCTACCTTTAGTTTATTGATGGATAATTTCTCTGTGGGCAGACATTCCAAATGAAGCTCTGGAATAAACACTTGCTTTTTTCGCTCTATAAAAAATACTGGAATAATTACTGCTGATGGTGCTCTTGTTTTCAGATGGAGAAGAAGAAGGAGCCGCTGGCACTGGTCTCATCTGAGGAAACCCAGGCGCTCAGGTCTGATCTAGAGCTAATCATCCAGAAATGCATCTTTTCTACGGTTGTTATAATATAACAATACAAGCCGAGAAGCACCTCTGAGCCGGCAACTGCTCCTCACGAGCCTGATTTGCTCCAGGATTCAGCGATTTCTCAACAAAAGAGCTGGTTTATGGTTAAATTCAGAAGCTTAACTGCAGCATCAATCTGAACGAAGTCATCTGTTCCTCACTATCGGATTCTTCTGATGAGATTTCTGTTTCTGTGCAGGTCTCTGTTGATGTTCTCCATGGAGAACTGCTTCTACGTGCTCATCTCTCAAGCCGTGCTGTGTGTGAAGGATCCTGGAGTTTCCCTACGAGACAAACAAAGGTTGAAGCAGGAGCTCAGCTCAGAGTTGGTGAGTCCGTCTATGTGGAATGTCTGTGTTTCATTTATGACCATCAATATTTAACTTTGATCAAAACAGACACAAATGTCACGTGTACAAATATATTATTTCCTTGCGCAAAACACTCAAAGTAAACTCTTCTTTTGGTGACAAATATCCTTCAACTGGCCAAATTTTCAAAATTTCAAGAAATCAACATGAAAACTGCAAGTATGGCGTAGGTTTCTTGTGTTCTCTCAGTCGTGCGAACTTCAAAAATTCAAATTTGGCCAAAACTTTTTTTTTCTTTCAGGTTTTAGCCACATTTTTTTCTACACTTTTTAGGTTCAAATCTTAATTTCTAGACATGATATCAACATGATATCAACATGAAATGTAGAGGAATCCTATAGTTTACACCTCCTCTCTCTGTGGGAGACAATTCAAGTGTTTTTAAAAATTTGCCATTTTCACCAAAAACGACATACTAACCCCTTTGTGTTTTTCAGTTTTTGGCCAAATTTTTTTTTACACAATTTAGGTTCAAATCTTAATTTCTAGACATGATATCAACATGAAATGTACAGGAATCCTCTGGTTTACACCTCCTCTCTCTGTGGGAGACAATTCAAGTGTTTTTGAAAATGTGCCATTTTCACCAAAAACGACATACTAACCCCTTTGTGTTTTTCAGTTTTTGGCCAAATTTTTTTTTTACAAAATTTAGGTTCAAATCTTAATTTCTAGACATAATATCAACATGAAATGTAGAGGAATCCTCCAGTTTACACCTCCTCTCTCTGTGGGAGACATTTCAAGTGTTTTTAAAAATGTGCCATTTTCACCAAAAACGACATACTAACCCCTTTGTGTTTTTTCAGTTTTTGGCCAAATTTTTTTTTACAAAATTTAGGTTCAAATCTTAATTTCTAGACATGATATCAACAGGAAATGTAGAGGAATCCTCTAGTTTACACCTCCTCTCTCTGTGGGAGACATTTCAAGTGTTTTTAAAAATGTGCCATTTTCACCAAAAACGACATACTAACCCCTTTGTGTTTTTTCAGTTTTTGGCCAAATTTTTTTCTACACATTTTAGGTTCAAATCTTAATTTCTAGACATGATATCAACATGAAATGTAGAGGAACTTTCTAGGTTGTTAATAGAAGAAGGATGTATTTATCAGCTTGAAGTTTTTTAGTTCATGAGATGATGGTTTTCTCGTATGGCTCTGTGTGTTTCAGAGTACGCTGCTGTCAACGCTGTTTCGGTTTTTCCGTCGAGGATCACCTTCCTCTCCTGCCGGTGCATTATTGCCTTCAGCTCAAAGCAAATCAACAGCAGGCACCAAAGTTTCAGCTGAACCTCAAGAGCCTTTCCTCCAGCTTGTGCAAGCATTCCTCAGACACCTCCAGCGCTAACGAGGATATTACCATGGTACAATGCTAATCGAAGATGCGTTTGAGAGTTTTGAATTGAAGCTGGGATAGTGTTTCTTGAAAGCTAAGGAAAATGTAACAAGAATTGAGGAAGTAAAGAAAGGTTGTAGTTACATGTACAGGTAAATACTATGTTTCTGCTTGTGTTTGTATAGTTTTCTATGCTGCAATGCTTTATATTTCTCTTCTGCTCGTAATAAACTCATGTAAAGAACAGTTTAAATCAGAATCCTTTCATTTTTATCAATGTAGGTTACTTGAAATCTACCAGTAACAAACCACTCAAGCTGAGAAGAAATCCACACAGACATTGTTCAGGTAGAAGAACTTTAACATTTAAATACATTAATAAACATTTACAGAAAGGTGTGAAACAAAGAAACTGCACACAAATAAAAATTAATAAATATTTACAAGATCAAATATTTTCCCTTCATCAGCGATTAAACGCCTGCTGTGCAAATAACTTTCTGTGTTTTTGAAAATATTTCACAAAATGCCCATCATTTAATTATAAGTTTTACAAAAGTGTGATTAAGTCATGTGTTTCTTTAAGAGCGTGATCTATTCATTTACATTAATAGCTGCCTGAAAGCGCTTTGTCACTTCTGGCCACGCCTCCTTGCTCCTGATTGGTCACTGGGCATTCAGGGGGATGTCCTGGAGAAATACAAAAAAAAAAAATCGATAAAGAAAAGATCTGGACTTGACACTCACACTAAAATCCACAGGAGATGGAAGCAAATTATAGCTTCGTAAAATCAAGAACTTGTTCCATCTGCAAACATCGGATAGAATCATGCAGCAACGTTTCAGAACATGCAGCTCGTCATGCGCCAATAACTCACCAACCTTCTCCGGTCTGAGCCTTCAGCCCAAACACACTGGACTGAGACAGAAAGCATGAACCGAGAGAGAGAAGCGTTTACTTAAATAACTAATAATAATAATAATAATAATAATAAACTCTTTCAGGAGAACAAAGATGATGTTTCGTGTGATGGGTGAAATAACCAGTTCTATTTGACATATTCTGTGTTTATTTATTCAGACATTTATCTTTGCTTGGGATGAAAATACTGGGCCAAAATGAAAAAAAAAATAATTTGGATGCATTTGCCCAAAAACCGAAACCGAAAATGGCTTTGTTTAAAAACGTTCAAGATATTCTCTTTTTGTTTACAAATTAATTAAGCAATCAAACTTTTATCGATAATAAATAACATTAATAATGCTGTTAAACAATAACAAAAGTAAATAAAATTTCTTTCTGTAAAAAAAGTTCTAGCTGCTTTTTAACTTCAATTTTAAATGACTTCCAAACAGAAGAAAAATAATTGGTGTCTACATCTGAAACTTTGAAGTGCTTCCAAACCGCCGACATCCTCCGTGTTTCATGCGTAACGACAGCGCCAACGAGACGGGGGGAGAACTTTGGCGACATATGGCTTTTTTTTTCGGCACTTTCTTACGTTTCGGTCAAAACTGATGATGCTATTTCCGCTGAAAAACTTCAGGGCATTCCTAGTCTCTACTCATCATTCTCGCTCCTCCGGTTAAACGTACCTCCAGGTTTCCTCGGGCTCTTTTCAGCACACCGTGGGTGAGAGACACTGCGGGACAGAAACCAAGCGTTACTTTCCCTGGTTTCATCTTAAACCGTGTGTGTGTGTGTGTGTGCGTACGTACGCTGCTGGATGATGGCTCGCTCCATTCCCTCTTTGAGCTGGTTACTGGAGCGCAGGCGCTTCACGGCTCCGCTCAGCATCCGCTCCTGCTGCGACACGCGGCTCTTCAGTCGCAGCATCTCGCTCCGCAGCAGCTCGTCCTGCACACAGACAGAAGCATTGCTCGTGCCCACGCCAACTTAAAGGTCCACAACACCCAAACATTGTTCTTGACGTAAAAATCACAAGAAAACATTGAAGACTGCATCCTGTAGCATTTAATTCATTTTAAACGATACGTTTAAAGAATAGTTTTTGGCACTTTGAGGTTTCGTAACTTTCCTTTCTAAATACAGTAACATCACATGATCTGTTACTGTGCTTGAGAAACTATCCAATCAGAGAGGGCCTTCATGAATGTGTTAAAACCAGATGAATATTCATTACTTTGGAAGCAGATCCGATGAAAGTATTCGTTGAGAAAGGTTTGCTTGTTTCTTGCGAGACGTGACTCTAGTGTGCTTTTCACAATTCCACGTGACGCATCTGTCCGCAGAAGCTTTTGTCTCACAGGATAATTCTCGCGATCGAGGGGAATTTGTCGTTGCTGATCATTTTTGAAAGAATAATGATTTTGGAGAAAGACGCTGTTGCAAAACCCGCACAGACAATGTTTCAATCAAATGCTAAACTTTACAAAAACTGTAGAGAAAGAATTATTTCTCTACACACACAAAGCCATCTCACACACTTCTTTTGCCCACTAGGTGGCGCTGATGTGAGGTCTGTTACATGGATCTTTTATTGTATGGGATGAGGAGATCGGGAGGCTGTGTACGTGACGATCTTACAAACACGTGATTATTATCTTGTTAAATGAAAGCGAGCTCAGTGTTACCTGCTGGGAGTGCGTGCCGTCTCCTGAGGGCAGGGAGACCCTCCAGAGCAGTTTGAGGAGCCGAGCAGCCTCCTCCAGAACCTGCTGCATGGTGTTGAGGCTGACGGAGAAACTCTTCAGCTCTTCCCCCGTCTGGAACACACACAAAGCAAGCGCTAGGAGACCTCCGGAGAGATGGCGAGTGCTACCACGAGACGGCGGCGTGAGGCTCACCCTGAGGCCGCTAGGGTCCGCATGCGTCTCCAGGTCTGCCGTGAGTCTCCGAGCCTCGCTGATCTGCTTCCTCAGAGCGTTATAATCCTCCATCAGTCCCAGAACATGTCGTCCGCGCCGGTCAGCCCAGAGCCGGTGGCCGGGGACAAGCCGCGATGGGGCCATAGAGGCGGAGTCTGCAGAGCTGCTCTCTTCTGAACACAGACACGAGAAACCTCTAGAACATTTTACTTCTGAGAAAACTGTGAAAGATGATTCAGAACTTTTCAATTGTTCTGGTGCCTCCTGATCAGAAGAGGAAGACAGAACTGTACCTCGTGATGGAGGAGACGCGTCGCTCTGTCTGTGATGAGCTTCTGAGAGAGAAATGTGATTTTCAGTGGAGTGAAAACCTAGATAGAAACATGTATAGCACCCTCATTTTTAAAAATATTGTTATCCATTTTGAAATTTGGCTCAGAAAGGTTTCATGCTTTGATCATCTGCAGCATTTCTTTATAAAAGACACTGGACTTTTTTTTTTTTTTTGAAAACTTTCAAAATATTTTTGTACCAAAAAGCTTTTTCCCTTTTTTTTTTTGTTTTTTTTTTTACAGATGTCAGGCTAATCTCGTCGAATGCTAAACGGTTAGCAATATTCCAAATGCATAATTTCACCTTTTCTTTTTAAATTATTTTTTCACATTTTAATTTGTCACTGGAGTAGATGAATGAACCTTGAACCTGTACCTAAACTACGTTTGCAAGTGTACCTGTCGCGGGCAGCAGGTGGTGCAGGTTGAAAGTGGTGGAGGAGGAGGGCTCCGCAGAGGTCACCAGCAGCTGCTGCTCCAGTGCCTGTCTGAGCGAGGCGTGGATCCGGATGCTCCTCTCCAGCTGAACCCGCAGACGCTTGATCTCGCTCAGCAGCTCGCTCAGGTCCAGCTCCGGAGGCTCCTCTCCTGCACACAACGCATTTCTTTTCATCTCTCCCCTCTGTAAACACGTCGTATCTTGGGACAGGAGAGCGTAGCGGCGTGCAGCACCTGTCTGAGCTTGCGAAGAGCTCTTGATGTGCTCGTGAACCTGCAGCTCCACGCGAGTGGACTGCAGGAGCTGCTGAGTGTTGCAGAGCTGCTGCTTCTGATGGCTGCTCTCACTCTGCAGCCTGAAACACAAACACGTCACCGGATTCAGGAGCGTTTCAATCTCATTTGTTTGATTCAGTCAGTGCATGAGGAAGCCTCAGGTCGCCAAATATTTCTATTAAAGATGACGTCGCCAGAGATGATGCAGGTTATGGCTAAATAAATGTGTGCTGACTATTAAACTTTATCTTTTATATATTTTTATATATATGTTACAAAGCACCATTTGAGCTGGTCTGACTGGGGTTGCTATAAAAGTGGACCTCAAATAGCGAATCTCTTAAATACTTCAAACTGAAAACGTGTGTGGAGATCAAGCTGTGCGAGAACGTACCGACCACTGCGCAAAAGTATTTGAACCTTTTAGGGAACAGAAGGCTCTATAAAAGGAAAAGGCAATGAAAAAGTTTATATATTTTCCCTAGCAACCAAACTGTTTACCCTAGCAACCAAAATTTCTGAAATCTCAGCTTTGGTAAATGATATAGACCAGGGATTTCACCCTCAGACATGGGGAACATTACATTACGTCAAGGACTCCTCCATAGCAACCAAATTAGCATATCTCTAGCTCTGCTTCGGAAAATAATAGAGCACTGGGGGCTTATTTTTCACACTGGCTCCTCCACAGCAACTAAACATTCTGCCCCATCAACCAAAGTCAGCAGATGTGTATCTCAGCTTAGGATAACTTTAATAACATGGATTCCTCCATTAATCAATGCTTTTCCTCAATAAAGTTTAAGCCTCTTGCAGCGTATTTGTCAAATTAAACAGCATCAAAGTTTATGTTTGAGCTTTTAAAAGAAGTATTAAAAAACCAGAAGCATTTTTCAAAGCAATGATTTGGTGTCGAATGAAACTCAGTCAATAGAAAATTCTAATAATAAAAGTAGCTTTTTTAAAATTATTGCCGCTTTGGGACAAATAAACCGAAACCCTGAGCTCATGATCTGCAGGTGTAATGCTAAGCTGAAGGGCAGTTAAAGGGTTTATGGATTCAGTCGTGTTTTAGAAACAAGAAGCGTGTTACCGCTGCAGAGCGTCCTGTAGCCGCGTTATCTCCAGCTTCAGAGCCTCACTCTCTTTCCGGCTCAGCTCCAGTTTAGCCGTTCGCCGTGCTAGTGTCTCTCTCAGACGCTCGTTCTCCTTCTGTTTATCTGCTCAGAACACGGAGCAACCGTCAGGGGTTTGAAAGCATTATAAGTGGCTCCTCGCGAGGCATTACCTCGTGCTCCCTGGTTCAGCTGCTCCTTGAGAGTTCGGTTTTGCATCAGGAGGATGTGAAGCTCTCTGCTGACGTGAGGCTGATCCTCAGAACCAGCGATGAAGATGTTTGTAGCTGCTGAATGGAAGAAAACAAAGCCGAGGTGAGGAGAGTCCTGAGCGGAGGAACGTAAACGCTGTGTGAGCTCACCCGGGTCTTTCTCAGCCTCCTGCAGCTTCTTCTCGAGCTGCTCTCGGAGTCTCTCGTTGGTCCTGATCGTCTCCTCAAGCCTTAAACGCAGAGCTCGGATCTCCTGCAAGTGCTCGGCTAACAGATCTGCAGCAGACGGGAAGAAACTGGTCAAAGGCCAATCACAGTCCACCAAAAATAACGTGAAGGTTTCAAAAAGGCTTTTCGTTTTAAAAAAATAGCTTTAAACAAGAGTTAAAACAAATCATTTGCAAAGTAATTCAAATTAAAACATGAGAATGCGCGATTTCCACAGACCCACAGCAGTGCCATCTAGAGGTGAAAGATGGAATGGACGGAAACTACTTTATTCAGTGGCACGAAACAATATTTGGAACGTTGAAAAAGCTGCTGAACTGTACAAACTTTTCTCACATTGTCTTTGGTCTATTTTTGTGACTTTTGCAGAAAAAAAGGTTAAATCCATTTTTTTGTACAGCGCCCCACATTTTAACAGTGGAATTATTGTATAATATATATTTTTAAATAGAATCTGGGGTGGTGTTAAAAACTTTCATTTAAAAAAAACTTTCGCTGGTTAAACAACTCGTCCTTCCTCACCTGAGCTGAGAGAGGCGCTCTTCGCGGGTCGTTCGGCTGCTTCACGCGGCGCCGGTTTCAGGATGCAGCTCGTCAGGTCCAGCTCACTTCGGAGCGTAGCGTTCATCTCCTCGCTGCTCCTCAGCTGCTCCTGCAGTCGTCCGTTCTCCCGCTGCAGGAGTAGGACACTCCCCTCATCAGCATTAGCCACACCCCCTTCCACAGACACCAGCTCCACCTCTGCAAAACCAGCAGGGCTATTGGTTTCCTTTAGCCCTGGAGACAAAACAGGAACAACTTTATTACAGCTTCCATTAAAGCACCCAACTCTGTCCGTCAGTCACAGGAAGCACATTTTCCATGAAAGAAGCAGAAATATTTACCGTCCTCGTCGCTGGCTTTCAGCATCCTTTTCTTGAGAGACTCGTTCATGAAGCTCGAGTTGTTTACAGCAACTAATCTCTATTTGTTACAGTAAAATAAAATTTCACTAAAGCACATCTGCGATCTCTCCCTCCACGGAGCCCTAGCAGAAATGCTCGGCGGGCCGGGGAGATTCCTGAATAATGCATCTCTGAGAGGCAGTAACTGGACACCAGTCTCAGCTTCGCTGGTTTCACTGAACGGCTCAGGAATAATCGACGTTACAGAAAGTGATCGATGCATCTTTAATATCCACCTGGAGCCTTTACTGAAATCATTTCAATCTACACTTCACATGTTTCACAGTAGAAGCAGAGTTTGATCTGATGAGGGTCTGCGCTCCTGGAGATCCTCTCCGGTTGATGGTGAATGTTGGTGGACAGCCAGGTTTAGAGTTCTACAGAGATGCTAAACCTGGCAGAGTCTGAGGTCCTAAGAACTCTGGAGAAGGTTATCGTCCTGTCCCCCAACCCATGGCTGACAATCTACAACAGACAGCATCTTAGACCTCGCAGTAGTCTGTGGGTTCTTCTCAAGCCCCTTCTCCAACGATAGCGGAGTTTGGCTGGACGTACATCTCTAGGTATGGCTCCGGTCGTTCCAAACGTCTTCCATTGAAGGATTCTGGAGGCCTCTTTGTAACATTAGGTGCAACAACTTGGTCAGATCTGAGCCTTGCCACAACTCTGTCTGAGCTCTTCAAGCAACTCCTTGGACCAGATATAGAAAGGTGTGTGGCTTTCCTAATCAAGTCCAATCAGCTGGCCTAACATGAAGGCGTAGAAGCGTCTCAAGGACGATCAGAAGAAATATATGAGTGTCATAGGACCATGTGATATTTCAGTTTGTCTTTTGAATAAATGTGAACAATTCTGTGTTTTATAGTGTTCATTATTAAACTTATTTTTACAATTAATTTATTATTAAAATTATTTTTGCAAACACTGAAAGGGACTGAACACTTTCGGTTCCCACTGTATATTTCTAATAGACAGACACTG
Organism: Danionella cerebrum; assembly: GCA_007224835.1. NCBI lineage: Eukaryota > Metazoa > Chordata > Actinopteri > Cypriniformes > Danionidae > Danionella > Danionella cerebrum. Next base: position 579,446 of record SRMA01025411.1, on the reverse strand, counting down.
ACTTCTGGCCTTTCTTTAGTTCTAATCATCAAAACACCACATGCCTTTTTGAACGGATGAAATTTAAATAAATGGAAAAAATATATAAAAATTAATAACGTGCCATTATTAGACTAATTAAATTAGCGCAACACCATAGGCTTGTGTACAGCATGTCAACGTCTGGTTTGATATTGTCTATACGTTTCAAATTTAAAAAGCTACCAGGAACTAACCAGTTGGGAAGGGGTGTCCCAATGCATAGGGGCATATCCCTCACTGTGAAGGAAGGGCTTTGAGGTGCCATTACCTGAATGAGGTCTGCAGTCGTCGGTGGAAAGTTGGTCACTGGTCTCAGAGTCTGAGGGCACTCCAGGAGCTAGCATCCGAAGCTGATGCTGAAGAGCTTCAATGAGGGAGTCCTTCTGCTTGAGCTCCGCAGACAGTCTGCCTCACACGAGCACAAAGCACCGAATTACAACACACTCTAAAAACAAACCAGTCAGAAAGTAGAGATCGAAGCCTGAATTCTGTCCATTCAGTTGAAGATGGGAAAAAGGATTTGAGCCTGAAAGCCTCCCAGAGTTTATTTCCCTCAGAGTTTATCAAATCATTTTTTCTACTTTATTTCATGTGTTTTACAAGTAAAAGCCCAAAGAGCTTCACACCGCTCTTGAACAAGGGATAATTCTACAAACAAAACCTAGCTTTTATCAAAAGAAGATGAAAACAGAGGGAACCGTCAGCAGCTCGACACAGAGAGAGAGAGAGAGAGAGAGAGAGAGAGAGAGAGAGAGAGAGAGAGAGACAGCACTGCACACCGAACACTGCGCTCGCTCATCACTCACTGATCAATAAAATGCTGAGTGCTAAAAGCCAGATTCTGGTTCTGTCTGCACAGATAGACCATCTGCAGCTGCTGGTGCTCTCTGTCGCCCTCCAGCTGAGAGCGCAGGTACTGCAGCTCCTCTAGCACGCACTCGCAGTCACTGTCAGGAGGAAGCCAAACTTTACCTCGAGAACTTCCTCTCAGTCACGGCACTCCACTTTAAAGCAACGGAAACTGCCATCGTTTAATTTTACTTTTGTCAAACGGCATGAATTATAATATTATTGGTCACATTTTTTTTTACTTTTCCACATTTAAAAAAATAGAAGAGAATAATCAGACAGTAAGTAAAAATAAGCATACGACTATAAGAGGGGACTAGAAAAAAAAAGCTTTTCAAAATGGAATTTTGGTAAAATTTTAACATAAAGTTCCTCATGTCAATATGAGGAATATAAATATGAGTAAAGATCAATTGAAAACTGGTTGCTAGGGTAAACATTTTGGTTGCTAGGGAGCTGACAGTGATACCATACTTTTGTTTTTGTTTACTATGATTAGCATAAACAAACCATTTTTCCATGGCCTTAAAAGTCATTGGTTTTTGATTTCTTATCCATTTTTCAGAAAATATGAATAATAACAGAAAAGCGCTTTTTTAAACTCATCGTGAGTGGTTTGGGTGGAACCGTTTATTGTCAAACAACTGCGTTTCCTCTTTTTATGACTCTGATCAAAAGTTGGTGATTTTGGCCTCATAACAAGCACAAAGAAATCTGATTTTCTACAGAACAAACTTTTCATGAAAGCTTTCCACAGACAGAACATCTGCAGAAGCATCCAACATTTCTATGAAACCAGAAGAAATGTTGGCTCTCACCCGAGCACGCTTTGGGACTCCACCGCTTCATGATTCTCCAACCCCGGAGCTCTGGAGGAAACTGAAATATAAAACACAAGCGGTCGTCTACAAGCTCTGCAATTAGCTCCACTAGCAGTGTGCAGCTCCTACAGAACTCTGCAGAAAACTCCACAAAGATTTCCCTGGTTTCTCCTTTCAGCATCTCATGGTTGATCTCATGGTGACGTCAGAACAACACTTTGATAGCATCACACAGATCTCAAAGAGCATTTACCCTGCTCCAGTGTCTCCAGCAGACTCAGGCTGCGGTCCAGCTGCTCTTGGAGCTGAGCATCAGGCTGAAGAAGCTCCTCCAGAGCTCCTCGGAGCTCCAGCAGCAGTTTCCGCTGCTCCAGACCGAAACCGCGAGACACTCGGATCTGTTCCCGAAGCTCTGACAGCTCCCGCGCTTGAGACTGCACCAGGGACTCCACTCTGTACAGACAGCGATGCGTTTATTTCTTTTGAAAACAAAGAAAGAAGCTTTTAGAAGAAACACCAGCGAACTGTACCTCGACGGAGAACCTGATTGGCTACTTCTGCTCAGGCTTCTCTCTCCCTCCAGCTCAGAGCTCAGCGCCTTCATCCTCCTCGACTCCTCGTCATCGTCTTTACCGGCTCTGCAGTCAGAAGTCTCGCTCAGGAGCTCCGATGATACAGACTTCTTCCTCAGAGGTTTCTGGAGGACCTTCTGCTGACCTCCGACCTGAATCCTGAGCTTCTGCGCATGAGCACTGGGGTCAGAGGAGAGTCGAGGGGAGCTCAGGCCTGGAGAGCTGGGGTACGAGGGGGTGGACGCAGTGGTGATGTCAGGAGAAACTCTGTCCTGGATGCCAGGGAGGACTGGAGAGAAACCAGGAAGTGAGCGTTGAACAGCGTCTGAACGAGAAGAAAAGCAGAGATTCACAGAGAACGAACTCATCGAACCGCGCCCTCTACAAATGATAATCTTATCTGATCATTAAATCATCTGACTCCTCCATTCAAATCGTTTTGTACAGGGAGGGGGGGGGGGTCAGCAGGGATGAGGTTTAATTCATGCAACACAGTGAAGCAAGAACACCCAAAATAAATAATTCTGTCGTTATTTACCCACACAGTTCTCTTTTATCGTCATCTAGTGAGAATCCAATGCTTCGGATCAAGGAGATTAAATTATTAAATTAAGCTCCGGTTCACAAACAACGGCAGTGCTTTTATTCTGGGTGGAACCCCACAGCTTCATCCGTCCGAGGCGATACGGGGAGCATGCAGTGAGCAACAGTGTCTGAAGGGGCAGAAACGCTCCCCTATCTACCTGTGCTACTGCCCTCCACCTCCGTCTCACTCCTTCCACTCGTTTCGTACCCGAGGTCCTGCGCCTCCACCTGCACCCCTTTATCATCCCGTTCACCAGGGGGCGCTGGAGCACACATGAACGCTTGAGAAACAAACATCTATTTCTCACCATTTTCACAAGTTGTTAATAATTTGAGTTACAGTTGTGCTCATAACTCTAGAAACCACAAACCGACTACAAGCAAACCGGTCGCGGTGAGGACGGTTCCCTTCACCCGCCGCTCGAACCTTTCGGTGACGGTGTGTAAACTTTTGATCAGGTCATTTGGAAAGTTTCTGTTGTCTTTATGATTTAAAATCACAGTTGTTTGACGATAAATGGCTCCACCCAAACACTAACTGTGAGGGGAACAAATAATTTGGTTTATTAAGTTACCGTTACATGAGATTAGAAGTAAACTTACGAGCACAACTGCACGCGTCTGGTTTATGTTGTTCCAAACATTTATAATTAGTACCATATTCAGAAAGGGTGCTGATATTTGTGGTCTAGCTTGTACACAAAGAGCTAAAATGAATTCTCTCTCTCACCTTTATCCTCCTGGAACGCAGCAATGATGGACTGAGCGAGAGCCAGCTTGTCCTCTAACTTCTGACACGCCCTCTGTTTCTCCTTCAGCATCTTCTGGAGTCTCTCAATCTGGGAATTCCTCTCCACAGCGTCTCCAGCTCCACCGTTCAGGGAATGTTTAACTAACTTCTGAGCGTTCCCTGTATGAATCTGAAGAAGCGTCTGGAGATTCTGTAGCAAGGACAGATGTTTAGAGTCACTCCCAGCCCTGTCGCTTGCTCCCGACTGCTTTCCTGACTCTAAAGCATCTCTTTCTAACAAAGCACCCTGCAATCTCTCCATCCATTGGCTGAAATCTGGAGAAGACTGTGTCTTCTCATGGAGCTCGCTTGGATTTGAGCAAATCTCAGTCAGACACTGAACAGCTCCTTCAGCTGCTGCGATGCACTCTGACAGGGAGTCAGTAAAGGTTCGCTGCTGAACAAACTGAAGAGTCCTGTTCTGTGCTCCAGAGGGAACATCTCCTTCCAGACCTTCTGCTGCATTCAACTTTTTAACGGCAGCTTCTGAAGACCAGAGCTTCTCTTGGAGCTCCACGTTGAGCTTGCACTGCTGTAGCACGGACTCCTGTGGTGTGTCCACTGGTCTACGGAGCTCAGAATCCGATCTCAGGACACGTTCTGATCCATCCACACTCTGCTGAGCAGCTTTAAGCTGTTTAACCAGGTCCTCGAGCCTCTCACAAAGCATCTCTGGCTTCGCTGGGACGCCCGTGGTGTCGATATTTCGCAGTGATGCAATGGTGGACTCCGCAGTGGTCAACACATCCAGAAGCTGAGCACTGACTTGTTCTTTCTCCTCAAGAGCCTTTTGAAGCTCCGCCCAACTGGAGACAGTTTGACCAATTCCACACTCGGAGTCCAGGCTGCAGGCCGTGAGGTATGCAATAGTGGATTCTGCAGCTTGCAAAGCTTCCAGATACTCACGGTTGAGCCGGTCCTTCTCCTGTAGCTCCTCCCGAAGATCATCCCATTCCTGGAGTTGCTCTGTAAGTTTGGAGATGAGCTCCTCTTTCTCTTGACACTCCTGGTTTAATAAATGCAGCTGCAGCACGAGCTCGGATTCAGGAGACTGGTCTACTTTAGAGCCTCGCTGTGCTCCGTTGCTTGGTGCATCATCCTCGAGTCGCTGCTGAGATGATCTTGAGGACATCTTGTCCCCACTGCTGTCATCGGACTCTTCCGCCACGGTCATGTGCTTTTTGGGATGAACGTGCTCTGAATGAATTCCACTTAAATCTTCAGAGCTCAGTCCCACATTCCTACTGGATCTCACAGGAACTGGCAACCGAGACCTTACATACACCTAGAACAAATAACAGAATTATTCGACTGTAGCAGGATTCATCAGAAAAATGCAGGAAAGCCTCTAAAAGTGAAACCCAATTACAATCACAAAGGAGTTTTAGTGGCAACCCACAGATGGCCCTCGTTTTCCTGACTATAATAATTTAGAGCTAAAGTCCCACCCTCTGCTGCTTCTGATTAGCTGGATCACGAGCATCTGCCAATGAGATGAGAATGCTTTCCAATGAGGGTTGATTCATTCGGGGTCTTACATTATTGTGATTGGCTGAGCACCAGTGCTTCCTAAACCATTACATAGCGGTTTATATTCAAAATTGAACGTGTGGCGTATGAGAACAGTGAAACTTCATGTGTAACAGGGTTCCATCTGACATTTGTCCAATTGTGGATATTAAAAATGTTATTTTTTGGCCTGTTTGTTTAAAAATAAAAAGATTCTATCAGGAAAACAAACTGGTTTCTCTTGACTGGCAAATCAAATATTTACCGTAAATGATGATAAAAGGGCCAATCAGGATGCTTCTTCTATGCCAAGTGACAGAAATGTCCCGCAGAACGGAGAGAAGACTGAAAATGTTCCACATACTAAAGTATTCCTTAAAATCAACTATTTACACGATGGACAGTAGAGAAAATTTCAATTCGTTTTGTTGTTGAGTTCATTCTCGTAGTTTGAGGCTCGGTTAGCTTTGTCACTAAAGTTAGTTTGGTAAAGAATAAAGTAATGTCGCATAACTTAAAGACCAATAATGCAGAATATTTTTCCGAACAGCATGTTTGCTTTTAAAAATATTTTGTTATTATTTATGTTTAATATGTTTATGTTTGAACTGTTTGTTTTAAAGTAAAGAGTGTTTCCTTTCTTTTTTTTAATTGTTAGATTTAAAAACTTTCTGTGCTGTAAACTTCAGAAATGTACTCGGTTATATGTGTGACCTTTGCTCATGGGGCCTAAGACAGAACCCTGTGGAACTCCAAAGGTCAGCGAAGCTATGGATTGAGGAAAGATCATCGATCATAAACAAAAAGAAAGTGAAATAAATTCCTGTATGTGACAGAAACCCTCTGTAGTCATTAATTTGAAAGTTATTCTAATCTTCATTCAGAGCCGTCTCGAATGTTTGCTGGTTTCTGAGCAGATCACAAACAGTGCACTATTTATCCAACGGTAACGAGTGGACGGTGTGTGACAGAAACTCACGGCATGCCTCGTCATGTGGTGCTTCTTGTTTAGTTTGGAGCCACCCGGTCTTTTATTTTCCACCTCCTTATCTTTCCGTTCACTGGATTTGTCCTCGGGTCTGCTGGCGTCTCTCGGTGAATCTACTCTGAGTTTATTCTGCATCTCATGAGAAGCGCCACTCATCGCTTTGGTGCCGGGTCCATCTCCATCTGCCGGGGTCTTCTCCAGCTGCTCTTTCAAGAGCCGAATGATCTTCCGGTGACTTCTGGCCTCGGAGCGAAGGATCTTTACGGTCCGCTGCACGTCTCCAGGGCTGTCGCTTTCTGCAGAACTCTCTGCGCTTTCTTTGGACTCTGCTGCACTTTCCTCTTTGAGAAGTCGATGAAGTTGAGACGCCTCCGAGCGGAGCTTGGCCACTTGATCTCTGAGGGTTTCAGTGTTCTTGGTGAGAGTTGAAACAAGCCGAGCGGAAGCGCGAGTGGGAGCAGAGATGTTTTACCTGAGCTCAGAGACCGATTCTGCTCCACAGTCCGACAGAAGAGCCGCGAGCTGGGATTTCTCCGATTCATTCCTGCGGAAACTGCGTGAAGGTTGTGCATTTGGCTCCCTCTTCATCTCCGGCTGCTGAATGCTTTCATTAGCATCTTTCAGAGAACCTTCTTCACACCTCCCCTTCAATAATGAACACAAACAGAGACAGTAAACTCTCAGTGAAGCACTTTGAATTACCAATGTGTATGAAATACTTTAGAAATAAACATGTCTAGCCTTCATCAATATGCTAACTATGTGGGTGGGGCTAACGTCAGCCTAAGCCTGGATTGGTTGAATGTTAATGATTCTAATGTATGTGTCTTGGTTGATAGTTAGCATATGGTCATCAGTTACACAGAGAACAAAACGCTCTGGACGGATGCGGTGTGAAAGCGGAGTAACCGCAGAGCTCTCTCTTCTCTGATGAGTGACTACACGGGCTTGAGGATGATGATTAGAATTATTACAAAATAAATAAATAAAAGAAGAAATCATACCTTGATATTTGGAGGGATTGTAGCCGACGGCTCCTCAGACGCCCGTTTCGATCGCCTCTGTGTTCGCTGCAGTAATGGGATGCTTGGTGACACATGACTCAACACAAAATGCAATAATGGAACAAAATACATAACGAATCGACAAAAACAGCAGAATGAGGCGGCTGCAGGTGAGAAAACAATCCAGAGAGACAGAGAGAGGAGACAACAGGGGTTAGCAGGGACGGAAGAGACAGTTACAGGGAGAAACTGAGCACAGAGAGAGCTGCAGAAAGCTCACAAAAACACTTGTGAGAGAGTCATGAGGCCAGAAAATTAGGTTTTGATGCCAGAGATTCAAATAGAACTGTAAGGGTCAGAGATGTGTAGGAAGCCTTTCTGGAGATCCTTAGCAGAACTAAAGCTACATTAAATTGCTTTATTCTATCATCGTCAGATTAATCTGAATAAAAAAACAAAAAGGTTGCGGTTCAGCGTCAGATGCTGGTGGGGATTTCAGGTTCAAGGGTCGCACATTAAACGCAGTTTGGGAAGAGGCTACAAGGTTTAAAAACACACACGTCACATATATTTAAAAATATTTACAGCAGTTACAGCCTGAAGGGAGAAGAAATGTGACAAAGTTATTACCTGAACAGGAGACGAGAGGTCGATGAGATCCGGCTCTTTAAGAGATGCTCTCGAATCATCCTCCACAACCTTCATCTTCTTCTGGAGTTCAGCATTTATCGTCTCAAGCTCAGCAACCTGAGATTGACATCAAGTTTCCTCTTAAAAACCTCCTTAGTGATTATGTTTTTAAGCTCTGGAGAGTCGGGGCTCCCACCTTCGCTCGGAGCTGTGCAACAGTCGCGTGCAGGAGCTCTTCTTCTGGCCCCTCCCCCACACAGATACTCATATAGGACGTCTGATCTCCGCACACGTAGGAACTCAGCGTATCCACTAAAAACATCAGATTCATTTCAGTTAAGGTTTTTGTTTCTCACATGAAATTAAAGAAATACTATAAACAAATACTTTGTGTTTCATTAATCGTCTTATAAAAGAGTTATGGAACAATCACAAAGACCAGGAGTCTCAAGTGCAAATGTTTCAAAGGCACAAAAAACCTGACAAACAGTGAAATGAATGAGGGAATGCGGTTTTCCCCATGCAAGCTTCATACTTGGCTCATGCATGGATGTTGGTCTTTTGGCGACTCCTACAGGTGATGGAGTGAACCAGCAAGTCTTTGTTCAGTTTGAAATGGTCATATGTATACACAGATCAAAAGATCTGTTTTGTTCATTGGTCCACAGCTTGGTAACATCCTGTTTTTAACACTGGAATTTTCCTTCTTCATGAGCAGATCTCTCAAGCTCTTCCAGATTAGTTGGTCTTCTGGCACTGGACTTTAGTGTTTACACAGATTCTTAGCTTTCCCTTTTCATGTTTCCTTCAACCTTTAAGAGATTTCTAGCATCAAACATACTGAAATGCACCCAGAGCATCATACTCCCACCCCCATGTTTCACTGAGGTAATGCTGCTCTTGGGTTTGAACACCTCTCTCTTCACGTGTAACATCTCAAAGGTATAAACAAAAACTGACTTTCCCTCAAAGGGCAGTGGAGGGGCGCTAATAATTTTGTCATCTAGCTACTGTTAAAAAGGACATTAAGTACCAGAGTCATTGGCCAGGCCCACCCCTCCTCCGCGACTCTGGGTCTGGCCCAAACGAGCTTGGAGTGAGGCGTTCCAGCGCCGAGTTTCCTCCAAAGCATCTTGCAAGCTCTTGAGCTCTGAAGAGTTTGCACCTGCGCACACACACACACATGTACATGAATGCTTTTCTAACAAACAAAACCAGATGATGCCGCATTTGTTTAAGAAAAGAGAAATTAGAACATTTTACATCAAAGCCATCATCTGTATTAGATTTCTGAAATAAATCAGAGTTAGTTCAGGAGTTTGCTTGAGATGATCAGTACGATTGGAATAAAAATGAACACAAGAAAAAGAGTTCCGTGATCTACGAGAGAACGATTGCATTGTGTTGATGTTGTTTTCCTGTGGTTAGAGATAGAAACCTCAAGGTTCTGGGGTCGAATCCCAGAGAGAACAGAAGTCTCTTTAAGAGAAAAGTGTACGCCAAACTCATAAATATCAAATAAAACCAAGCATTCAGAAACTATTTGTACATTAAAGCAAATAAAATATAAACCTAAGGGGAATTTTAAATAAAATATAACAAGAAAAGTAAAAAATTAACAAAAAAAATTATTACCTTTTGACCTTTCAACCACACAAATTTAAATTGTGAGCCTTTTAATTTTTAATCAAATTTCTCAAATATAAAATAATTGAAAGCTAACATTGAATGATGGTCAAGTCTATCTTGCCCAAGATCAGGTCTCAAGTCACTCCAGAAAATAAAATAATGAAACATTACAAACAAAAAAAATTATTTTTACAAATGCAAAATATATAAATATATATATATATATATATACATATATCTACTGTGTAATGTCCTCCAGTTTTAGCTCCTCCCATGTGCGCATTTAATATTTCCATTTTAATCATTACTTTTGAAGGTAGAAAATGTTCTTTTTCAAAAATCCATAAAATATTAGTAGTGTTGTCTAAATGTAGGAAATGAATGATTATTTTTATCTAAACAGTGAAGGAGGACAGAAAGAGAAGAGAGAGCTGGGAGGATACGTGGAACGTCGCCCACCTGTGCACTACAGTACGGGACAAGATTTGTGAACTTTACAAAATGTACTTTAAACATTGACAAAGATCCCACTCTTTGAACCAATGATAGAGCTCGTATTCCTTACCCACGATTACTTCAGCGCTTACCCCACACCAGTTCCACTTACTCCACAAACAAACATAGAGAAGACACCGCTCGGAAAATGACCACCGGAGGAAAACAAAGCAAAGCTAGAAGTCGGTATATTTCCAGGGTGGTTATGCTTCTATGAATGTTAAACGTTAGAGAAAGATATTTAGAGAAAGCAACGGCAGACATTAGCATCATGCTTTATGATCAGACAGACAAAAGCAGAGGTTTAATGAGTGCAGGCAGGATTCAGAGACACACAGATTTTATTAGAAACACATCAGAATAGACGACAGATGAATGAATGAATGAACAGGAAATGACAGAAAATGTAGGAGGAGGATGATGATGTCAGAACATGAAACAGAAAGACATGCAACACAAGCTACATGATGAAGGAAGCAGAGCACAAAATCTGCCCATTACAACCAAAAATATGATTATTGTTTATGTGAACCATGTTTATGTGACGCTAGGCTTCACCAATTTCTCTCTTGGCCATAAACATCTTTTAGTAGCTGCAGCAGGACCAGGGCCAGAATGAATCCGCAGAGTTTTGGGGCTCTGTGGGATGGTTCTAATAATAAACGAAGAGTACAGAAGCTGAAAAGGTTCCAAACTGAGAAAATTATGGGTTATTCTTTTGGGGGAGGGACCACATAATTAATCTGCAAAACACTACCTTTAAAATCTTGGGGAAAAGCTTTTGACAATCAAACACTGCACAGATCCGCTTTTGAACAGAGTCGACTTCAGCTAAACCTTGATGCTCAGCTTTTAAACAGAGGATCCACTTCTGAAAACAGTTTGTTTTTAGTCAACGATGACAAATACTATAAATATCTTCAGAGCAAAAGCCTGATCTCTGCAGGATCTTACAATACGAGATTCCCGGTGAGAATCTGAGCCTGAATAAAGATCTTAGCAGACGGCGCTCTCGGCCGGTACCACACCTTCTCTCTCTTTAGCTCTCTGGATCTCTTTCTGCAGCTCTTCTCTCAGCTCTTCGTTCATCTGGACGCCGTTCTCCAGCTGCTGCCTGAGGAGCGAGACGGCCGTGAGCTCCAGCTGCAAAACCTGAAGCCTCTCGACACTGAAACAAGCCGAAGAACGTCTCTGCAATGAATCTCAGGAATCATTTACGATGTTTGTTCAAAAGAGGAGTCCGCTCTTTCCGTGGTGCACTTTTAACTCTTCGTCGTAGTTACCTGTCGCGCTCTTTTACAGCTCGGATGAGGTCCGAGTAAAGATGATGCTCCGCCCTCAGCGCTCGGTTCAGCTCCGCCTGCTCTCTTCTCAGATCAGACAGAGAGGCGGCTCCCTGTTCAACAGGAGGACGTCTGCATCAGAGATTTATCTAAAGCTCTCATTAGAAGCATCTGGATGCGGAGGTACCTCTTGCTGGAGATCTCCTCCGGTCGGAGGGAGGCTAGGCTCGCTCTCGCTTAGCTGTGAGGCAGGATCACGGGTCGGAGGGACTTCAGCGCCCCCTTTTTCAGACAAGCGTTGGTGCAGCTCCTGTGGAAATCCACTCATAGACTCAGACGGGAGCAAGAGGACCCCCCCCCCCTCCCCCTCCTCACATTTATCCTTGATGTTATCATGGATCTGTGCATCACTAAAGATCTGGTGATCATGGAAATGCTGAATATTGAACAATTTCTTTATTATTTGCACATTAATGTGAAGTGTTGGGTAATTTTAAACAAGTTTATGCTAACTCTTGTCCCCAGAAAGCGATTCCCTGTCTGCATTAGATGAGAGACCCCTACAGTGATGATTTGTTCTTTGGTGTGGAGCGTTGACGTCAGGGACTCGATGCTGGCTGCCTGTCCTTCTACCCGAGCCTCCAGATCTGAGACGGTGCACCGGAGCTCTGCTAGAGACATCTGTCAAAGCACAGACGTTCAAACTCCGCTCTTGAAAGAAAAAAAGCTCTCAGAGGTTCTCAGTCAGCAAACCTTGAGTTGGTTCTCTCTCTTCAGTGCAGCGTTTAGAGCTTCTGTTTTCTGACTGAGATCTTTCTTCAACACCACAGCGGACTTCTTCGAGAGCGCGCTCACGTCCAGAGCCTCCTCGCTGTTTCGCCGGCTCAGCTCTGCTGCACAGACAAAATAAACATCTGCACAATATTTCATCGTCTTACATAAATAAACCAGTGGTTAATCCCACTCTCACCTTCTCTCTCCTCGAGCTTCTCCTGCAGCACCTCTATGGTTTGCCTGAGCTCCAGGACTTGAGGGGGCGGAGCTTCACCGCTCTTTATTTCCAGGAGGATCCGGTCCTTCTCCTGTCCTCGTTCAAGCAGCTTCTATAAAACCACAAGTTGTAATGATATAAAGAGCTCTGAAGATCTAGCTGAGATACAGAGTCGAGATTATTCTGTAAGATTTCCCTCCCGGAGTAGCCGAGGATGCTGAAAACGCTTCGCTATGTGTTTTTAGCAATGAATCCCTGACAGAAAACTCTTATATATATTTATTTAAATATAAATATATATATTTTTTTACTGTATTTTTAATAAATTCTGACATTCTCCAGAACAGATGATGGGATTGTTAGCATTAGCTTAGCATAGATCATTGAATCCAATCAGACCAGTAGCTTTTTAGTAACACATTTTATATTTGAACTCTTTTAGAGTAACAGTGTGTGGTAAGATCACTTGGAAATAACAAAAATTAAATTAGCAATTTACATTTCATCATTATTCACAATTAGGTGCTTTTTGCCCAAAATACTCCCTGAAATCAATAATTTAACATAAAATAAACAGTGTTAGAAGCGTTTTAATTTCTTTAATAATAACTTTTTAATATACTTTAACTTTAAGTAATTGCTTAGTAAACTTTCAAAAGAATTGAACAATGTTTAGTTTTTTAAAGAATTTATTTGTAAAGCAGACTTAAAACAATTGAAAACTAAGAAGAAAACTAAATATAAAACGGTAAATCTGCAGTTTGTTTGACGGTGAGCACGTCTTAGAAATACAGTATTATTTTTATTTTTCTCCTCAGTATAATCGAGTTTTCGTTGGTTCTCAATCACTCGAAGCGCTGTGTTGCGTGTGAAACCATTCAGTTTGCTCTGAGGACGTGCAAACAATAACTAGAAAGCTTCCTCAACTCTACTTTAGATTGCTTTACATATAAACGTAATGTTATTTTAACACGACGGTTCTGCTTCAGAAGGTTTTTTCGATAGTTAATTCGAGCTGTGGGGCTCACATTGATGATGCCATCCTTCTCGGCCAGCACCGCCCGGAGCTCAGAAGCTTCTAGATAAGCAGCAGCGGCGGAATTCTGCTTGTGTGCGTTTCTGAGCTGCTGCTGCATCTCTGACAACTGCGAACGAACCTCCTGCAGCTCAGCCGCTCGATCCCCGACAGCCTGAGTGTGGCGCTCTGCAGCCTCCTGCGAGAACACAGAACAGGACGATAAAAAATCAACACACTGTTGTCTGAATGTTCAACAATCACAAATCGTAAAAAAGCTCAACCTCAACGGCCACAAGACTTTGAGAAAAATAAAATCATTTTTTTTTTAATTACAAGATGAAAAAAAGAAACCGGTTTACAAAATAGAAAGCACAAATTACATTGAATAGAATATTAAAATAACTTCTGGCCAATAACAGACAGAACAGTGAAAATGCTAATATAAGGAGGAAAAATTTTTTTTAATATTAAACCTTCAAAAGCTGATCTTTGCTGCTGATGGTGGCCAGCAGGTTCTCTACAGCCGTCTGGTTCTCCATCACAAGCCTCTCTCGGTCCTTCACGGCCTCTGACATCATCACCTCCGTCACCTTTAACCGCTGACTCATCTGCTCTGCGAGGTCACGCCCCTGAGACTCTGATTGGTTCAGAACCTGACTCGCCATTTCCTGCAAACAAAGCACTTTTAAAAACAGCATTCCTTTTCTCTCGAACTCTGGTGATCGCCAGGATACCTCCAGATCCCTGGTTTTGTTCTCCAGAGCTTTCTGTAGGTGCTGTATGATGACATCCTTCTCTCTCAGAGCTCGCTGGAGGTTCTCTTCCGCCTCCTCTTTAGACCGTTGCAGATTCTTCATGGAGTTCAACAGCTGCTGGAGCTCAACGTCCCTCTCCTTTATCAAAGAATCGAAACTCTGCACAAGACGAGAGAGAGAAGTTTCAACAACAAGTTTAAATATTGAAGTACGTCTAAAACAAAAAGTTCAGCAGTGAGGGAAACATCTAAGCTCTTGCAGAGGCAGATTCCAGCTCTGGAATCATGAGAACACACAGAGTCAGCAGAGGTCAAAGCGCAGACGTACATCGATGGTCTCCTGGTTGTGTGAGAGCAGGTTGTTGAGACGCTCCAGATCTCGCTCTTTCTCTCTCAGACTCAGCTGAAGCAGATGGATCTGGTTTTCCTTCTCTTCTTCAGCCGCAAACTTCTCGTCCAGAGTTTTCTGTCCACACACACAAAAAAATGGCAATTTGAACCTTCGGAGGAATAGTTTAGAAACCTGTGCAGCCAAAAAAAGAAAAACATACTAAACGCCTGCACTCTGACTTTTTACACGGCAAAACCCAACTTAAAAAAAATAAATAAATACATTAATTACATAAAACATATTAATTGGTTTTAAAAAATAAATAAATTACCAAATAAAAAAAAGTTTCATTGATAAATACAAACTTAAATTGATAATTAACTAATTCCTTGACAAATGCAAAAATTAAAAACAGTAATGAATTGCTAATTAAAAAACGAATAAATAAATAACAAATTACTAATAATTAATTTTAAGCCGATTGATTGATTGATTGATTTGTTATTTCAATAAATAAATTGTACGAGCAGAAACAACTCAAACCTCAAGAGCTTTTTCTTTCTCCTTCAGTCTGGCTCTGAGTTTTGAGAGCATGGGATCCTCCTGGGATTCCTCCAGGCTACTGTTCTTCTCCAGATCTCTCACCATGCTCATATAGTCCTGTGAGAAGATCAAAGCTGGAGTTAAAAGCTCCAGAGAGGTGTGGAGTGCGAGCGTTTGCTCTGGTGTTCACCTGCAGCTGCTGCTCTTTGTGGCTGAGGTTGGCTGTGAGGCGCTCTACCGCATTCTGATGCTTCTGTTCAGACGCTCGCTTCTGTTCCTGCTGCTCCAGCCGCTGCTGCTCTAGAGCGCCCTCTCTGTCAGTCAGAGCACCGTTCAGCTTCTTTAGCTGGTTCTGAAGATCCTGCAAACAGCAAAACAGCAGTTTTTCCAAGGGCGGAGCCTGAATCGCATCTGAGGATGTGCGGACACCCCTCGCTCTGCTCACATTGGACGAAAACAAACATCGAGTGTGTGGGGGAATCAGCCGAGAGCTGCAGATATCATCCAGGAACTCTCAATAGAAATGGATCCATTAACTCAGCTGGTTTCATTTTCCCTTAACTCTGACCGTGCAACACCCCGCGGAACACATTTTAACAATAAGTGATTTATTTGAACCCTTTTGAAACACTTTTTTTACGCAATCTGCCAGACAAACACAAAGCCTAGTGATGGTTTTTGTAGATGTAACTTAGCCTTAATTTTCAAAGCAAATCGACTTTTGAAGCTTGCTAGTTTGAACCTCGCTAACCAAAAATAATTTTTCTTTTGATAGCGTTTTCTCCTCATGATGTGACGACAACAGACAGTTTAGCTGTATAGTATAGCTGTCAATCACAAGGTCACACCTCAATTTATTGACCAATTAACTACATGAAATTAAACACTGTATAGACTATATAAATAATAGAAGGAATAAACTTTTTTTTCCCTTCACTGACTTACACAAGGGGGCGCAGTTTAAAAGCCACACTGCAACCGCACTCTGCCAATCAGACGGTCACAAAAAATACGAGTTTACAGAACTCACATTTGGTTTTCAGAGCAAGAAAACTAGATCCTCATTCAGACACCAGTGTTTTGGAATGCTTTTCTTAGCACCTGCGTTTCTAAACTCACGTTAATGTTCTTGTCAGCTTTCTTCTTCTGCTGCTGCAGCTGCTCCAGCTCCTGCTCCAGCTGCTGCTTGCTCTGCTGAAGCAGAGAGAGCTCCGAGTCTCTGCTGCCCAGCGCTCGCTGCAGCCTCTGGGCTTCTAGAAGAGATGCGTGAGCCTCCGCCTGGAGCCGTGACAGCTCCGCTTGCTGCTCCACAACAAGAGACTGCTGGTCCTCTGCTCCCTGGGGGATGAGATGGCACACGTCGGTAAAGTTTACAAGTCATTCTCGGGTGGCTTTCATCATGAAGATGTTTCGACACATGCCTGATATTTCTGCAGCTTAGCTTTGTGAAGAGCTTCTCGAGCTTTCGCCAGAGCTTTATCCTTCTCCTCCAGATCACCAGATAAATCCTCGATCTGAAGAAAAACAGACATGAGTGGAGACATAAACTCTCCTAAATAATGTCTGAAACCAGTCACACCTCCTTTTCTTTCTCCTTGAGGATCAGAGTGAGACCTTGAATGGTTTTGTCTCGTTTCAGCGAGTTCTTCTTCTCTGTGGTCAGTTCAATCTCTCTCTTCTGAAGCTCGTCAGAAAGTGTCTGGGAAATACAGAAGCACATCATCTGTGTGATTCATTACTGGGTCGATGAGTCACTAGATTCTTCCATCATTCGGTACTCCTGCTCCTCGTTACTGGTCTATAGAAATATATATTCACCAAAAAAAGATCGAGCCAACGACGTTCCCTTTAAGAGTTTAACAAACCTTTCACTGTAACTGATGAAGAAACTAAACCAAAGCTAAAAGTTACTGATGTTCAACTAAGTTTAAAATCCCTTCTTTTGCTTTTGGACAAACAAAGGTTTCCGCGTAATGGTGCTGGTCTTTCAGAAGGACAACATTCCGGAAAAAATATCAAAGAAGTGGTTGAAAGGATAATTGAATATTGTTGAGCGGTGGAGCCAGACACCAAGCTGGAAATCTCAATGGAGAGACCAGAAAAGGAAACAGAAAAGTTCTGCATCAAACGGTACAGAGGATTCCTTTGGACCCACTCAGTTTAGAAGGTGGCTAACTCTAGGAAGCGTTCTGGCACTTCTAAACGCCTTCCATTTCCAGAAGATGGACCTTCAAAACTAAGCCTACGGATAACTCCTCTTTCGTTGGAGCTCAGAAACGTTCGTCAGTCATGGAAATATGCTGAAGGCAAACCTTCTTCTCTTGCTCTATTTCTTCTAAGGTGTCTTTAAGTGTTTGGCTGCCGCTCTTTGCCGTGTTGAGCTCTTCGGCCAGCTGTCTGGTTCTCTGCTCCAATCTGTTTAGTTCATTCTGCCTCTCAAACAGTGTCTGCAAAAATAAATAAAAAAAAACGACAAGAAATACATTTTTAAAAACACAGTAAATTACAGCCCAGAGCTCGCATCATCACGACGCACTCAGACTCTTGTCCGTTGTGAGTTTAGACCAGTGAGGAAGTAGAATAATGGCGTTAAACTTCAAATCGATTAAAGTTAGCTGCTCCTGCCTGCTGAGCTGGGCATATAAGAAAAACAAGAATTCGCAAACGCGACGATCTTTCCCATAACATAAATAAACCTTTACCAGTGAGCTGCTTTGTAATGTGAGCACACGCTAAACCTTACAAAAAAACTGAAGAAATATATCAAATATTAACAATATGAACAAGAGGAGGGTTATTAACCAGTGTACCTCCCGTCTAAGAGCACTGTAATCATCACTGAAGTCCTCCTCCATCTCTCTCAGACTGCTCTCCACCCCAGATCTCCCAGACGCACCCCCTAGGAAGCTTCCAGAGGAATTCCGTTCACATTTCAGCACTGGAATCTTGCTACTCCTGCCTCGTCTGATGGGCTGCACCCCTCGCACCATCCTCAAGAGCTGCAAGACCTCAACCACGACTGAAGTGGTTTCCTTGGTCACGTGGGTAGAGCCTCTCAGTGGACGCGTCTGTCTGACGAGGGCGTGGTCAGGCTGCTCCCAGGCCACCGATTGGAGCGAAGTGGAGCGTGATATTAAAGCGCTCTTCTTATTCACCACATCCAGGTAGCCTCGGCTAAGAGCGCGCGGCCGTGCTGCGAGACCGTCTGTAGTTTTCGAACGTGAAGATGAATTGAGTTTCGAATGCTGAGAGCGTTCCAGTCCAACTTTACTGAGCGGCTCAAGACTCACTGATCTCCTCAAACGCCCGGTGAGCTCCTCATTTGTCCGGACACACTTTGGATTTCGCCCAACAGTTTCTTTTAGGGGTCGCCGTGGAACTCCTCGGATGATATTTATCCGACTAGACCCAGTCTCCTGTTTCAGAAGGACATTTCCATCCGCTTCAGTTGAGTTGTGCTGTCTGTACTTGTTTGTGATTTGCACCTTCAGCCCGTCTCGTTCATTCTGCACCCGCTGGAGCCGCGCGGCATGCGTTTCCTGCATCTGTCCGATTGCAACGTCGCACTGCACGACGCGCTCCAGTAAAAACGAACATTTTCCACAGAGGAACTCACTGCGCCCGTCTCGAGTCAATTCCTCACCCACGACATGAGAGAGCACGACGGCCAGCCTCAGACGCCCACACGCGCTGAACAACCAGCGACACTGACCGCCCGGCACACAACCGCCACACAGCCGGCACGGGTCACGCATCTTCACGCTAGACGTTCACAGATAGACTCCATCCATCTGCTCCAGTCCGAGCTGCCTGTGCTCTGCTCACACGAGGATTTAGAGCCTCTAATCCACCGTCACACACAGGAAATCCTTGGGGTGATGTGCACAGACAGAGAACGAGAGAGAGAGAGTAATCCACTCATCTCAGCAGGCGTCCAATCAGAAGAGCTGTATTTGGGCCACTGATGCTCACACTGTGCTCAAGAAGCTACAGGTCATGCTGGATCACATCGGAACGAAGGAGAACATATTTAGATTTTATCAAAACAAACTAAACTGGATGGAAAGCAGATATTCCATGTAACCTACAATCAATGGATTGTCATCTAGTTTGTAATGCTCTTACGTGATGCTCCACAACATCCCACAGAGTCTCTTTGGTCTCTTCTTTAATATAGCGAAAGGTTCTGCGTGACACTTTGATATTAAAAAAAAAAAAAAAGACACAATAAAGAAAAGTTTAAATGTGAAAAGAGATACTGCACTCATCAGGGAACCCCAGAGTACAAGCCTCATGCTGCCTGCCCCTCCCAGCCCAAACAACACTTTCACACTAGCTTGAAGCAAAACGGCTAATAGCACTTTGATTAGAATATTCATTTATAGAATAGTAATACTCAACCAAGACATTTAAGCTCATAAAAGGACTGTTTAGGTTTTATAGAAGTTGCTTGAAGTAGAAACCCCTGAAGATATACCTCCAGCATTGTTCAATGTGAAAGGAAGACAAACATCAGTCCGTGGTGTGAAAGGTTAGGAACGTAGAGAGCCACACTGTAATTCCAAAACTAAAGGATCGCCCACGGTTACAACCTCTTCAAAATTACATTCAAGTGAGAGACTTTTTTTTTTTTAATCAAATTACTCCCAAATGTAGAAGCTGCAACAATGAACATAAAACCCAAACATTTTATTTCTCACATGCATCCACGTTAAAAACAGAAAAGAGGGATTTGTTTTAATCTTTATCCATTAACAGATTGCTACCAACCTGCTAATCCAGCTTAGCAAACCTGATTTTCTTTAGAATTCCACCAATCTTTCACCTTTGGTTATTTTTAATGGTGTAAAAGATTGTCCTCGTGATTTTAGATGGAGTAATAAAATAAACAATCAGTTGCATGAATCCCTTTCATTGCGAACTCAATTTTTAACCATCAGTTTTACTGTGTCACTTGCACAGATTCAGTGAACAGCTGTTTCCTCACCTTTCTATCGTTGTCTGAGATCTCTTTCCCATGATCCAGTTCCGCCCTAAGAGCCTGTAAACATAGAACTCATTAGAACTAGAACAGTTCTGCTTGAACGTATTTACATGCGTTTTGCATTGTTAAATTAATTTAAGGTTTTTAACACATCTCTGCATAAAAGGCCTCAGTGGAGGAGGTGCCCAAATCTGTTGCGGATCACTGCAAACACTGCTTTTGTTAACGGTACCGAGACGATCGAGAGTCTGACCTGCAGCTCATCCTCTTTCTGGAGGATGATGGTGTTCAGATGCATCAGCTGCTCACTTCTCGACTGGTTTGGCTCATTCTTCTGAAGATCTTCAATCACAGCGCCTTGATCTCTGAGGGATGTCTGAAGCTGCTCAATAACACTGGAGAAATATTAAGGTTGTATCTGATTAAAACGAGTGAATTGGAGACAAGGTTGATTTAATAAAGCTGTAAAAGTTGAAAAACTTTTTTAAATATAATATATATATAAAAAGTCAAATAAAAAAAAATCAATGTTTAATCATATTTGAAAGTAAGAAAAAATGGGGAAAAAGTAAAAAAAAAAAAAAATGTAACCGAATTGAAGAATTAATTAAAAAAAATGTAAACAACAAAAACTTTCAAAAAAAGGTAGAGAAATCAAATAAAGGATTTAGAATACATATAAATAATTATACAGCACAAAACCAAAGAAAAATAGATTTTAAATATATTTTAACGCAATTTTCTCACAAACAATTAAATATTTTACAATTCACTGGAACACTTAACTTCCTTAAGAGACTTAAAAGACTGTTAAATAATTATTTTTAAATATTAAAGAAAATAAAAAATAATTTTACTATTAAATCAATAAAAATTAAAAAAAATATCCCCATCAATTTTTGATTTACTTAGTAAATTAAATAAATAATTAAATCATTATTCTTACGTATAAGAATAAAATGTAATATCTTAACTTTGAAAAAAAATAAAATTACTTAAAAATAAATAAATAAATCACAATAAACTACTAAAATACTTATAAAAATACAAAGAAAACAAAATGGACACTTCAGAACTCCTGAAAATAAAAAAAAAGGCAAGAAACATCGAAATGTCATGCAATAAGTAAAAACTTTAAAGAATTATCACGAGAGGACACTTTCCTCTGGTTTAGCTCGCTGTGTATCAAAAATAATCTAAAACGGTTTAATGTTTCTGGTTTAACCTGGTGAATTATCTTCACACAGAAAACATTTCATTTGAACAGCAGCAAGAAACTGCTGGAGGTTTGCTCACCTCTCCTTCTCCTGAAGGGCCTGCTGGAGCTCCAGGACCTGCTCGGGGGTGAAGCCTGGACCAGTGGAAGCTCCTGATTGGTTAGCGGCTTGAAGCTCTCTCTCCAAACCCAGATTCTTCAGCTTCTCCTGTTCAGCGATCGTGGCCATGCTTTCCAGCTCTTCGTGGGCAACCTGAAGAGACTGAGAGGAGAAGATCGTCAAGGCAATGATCAAGATTGAAGTCAATAAAACAGAGATTCACAAAAACTTTGCATCAAACGGCATTTTAATCAAATGTTTTGATCAGAAACTCTTTTGCCCAGATTCAAGCGCTAGCATACAAAGACAAAAAATGAAATAAAAAGTGTTAAAACTCCTTTAGCTGGATTCACCTCCTCGAGTTCTTGTATCCGAGCGCTGAAAGCATCTCGGAGCGAATCCATTTCTCTCTGCATCTTCTCTCTGCCATCATCAACACCTCGACTGGCCAGACTCTCCAGTGCCTTCCTGCATTTACAAAAAAAAAAAAAAAAAAAAAAAAAAAAACACAACAGAGACCGTCACACAAGCTGACCAAGAAAAAGCACTTACAATCTGATCTCAGAGTAGATAGAAAGTCAACCTTTTTTTTTTTTCCAACTAAAAACACTTACCGGCCACTTTATTAGGTACACCTACCCAACTGCTCAGTAATGCAAAATAAAGTGGCCAGTGATGGCATGGATCTCAATTTGATCCACCTGAAATGGCAATGCTCAAAATAAATTAAATAGTGCAGATTTCAACAAGCATAAAGTAACTAGAGCTCGCCTGATATTTAAGAACCTGGCCTAAATTTTGAAGCTCTTAAGAACCCTTCAAGATCTAAAAAGAATCCTTCGATCATCTAAAAAAATGGATGGAAGTGGAAAGAGAAAAATAGATGCTCATACGATGCAGAGACGAGAAGTTCCTGTTTCTCAGCCAGGTCTCGTTTCATCGACTCTACCTCCACCTTCAGCTCAATGTTCTGCAAAAAAAAAAAAAAACATTAATCTCGCGATCAACTACACGACATCAGAGCCCGAGTCTTCCACTGTAAGATTTCGATACCGTTTTGAAAATTTCCTCTGTAGAGTCATCACATTTCTGCTGCACACGTTCTTCAAGGAAATAGATTCGAAGCTTCAGGTTGAAGTTTTCCTTCTTTAGAGCCGTAATTTGCTGCAATAGAACAAGAAAGAACTAAAAAAAACTGATAAACATACAGCATTTTCAGTTTCTCTGAAACGCTTTACAAAATGAACAATTAATCCGAACGACTTTGGTGGAAGAGCTCGAGCGCAGAGATTAATAATTAGAACAACTGAAGGAATCAAAGCTGAGTGAATCAGTTATTTAAGCTGATCTGGTTCATGAAGCCAGACACGAGTCATTGATCAGTCCTCTTCATTCATAACCAAATATTATGGCTAAACAGATGCAAATTTGTTCTCAAAGGAAATGAATGGGATAAAGGGGGGCACTGGAATAGAACAAAATCAGAGCGACTGTGACAGGCTGCGCACGGCTCGGATGAGTCGAGAGAGCAGCGAACTGTGCATCATTGTACCCGGAGCGGTTTAACTACAGCATCTGGGGCAAAGACAGGGGGAGGGAAACAAATGGAACGAGTTGAAACAGCCACAGATTCGTCTGATTAACAGCTTCCATCCTTAGCCTCCTCTTCTCAAACCAAAACTGACGACCCTCGTTTCTCAACGCAGCCTCGGGTTCTCTTAAAAATATACATTCCATCAATGGTGGTGGTGGTGGTGGTGACAGTCAGAGTAAACCAATGTGTGAAGAAAATATAAACTAGTTGAAATCAATACATTTTGTACCACAAACTATGATTGTTTTGATTCATATTGAATTATGTTCGATTGTAAAGCGGTTTTACAGATGATGAAGAATAAAGAAATGGTTCGTGTAACTGGAATGAGGTGAGTTTTAAGAGTAAATGCCCAAAAATGTTCCCGTGTAAATACAACAAAGTAATGATTTATTAGCGCTGTACTTACATTCTCATAATCTTTCATAGTGAGAGCTTTGGCTGGAGACATCCTCTGGCCTGGAAACAGTGGAGCTGTAGAACGAAAGCATTTTTCTTCACTCCAGAAGCAGAACGTTTTAGAGTAAACGATTCCATCAATCAAATAATTTGAGGTCAATAAAGAACAATTGACTGATGGCATAATGTCGAGAGAAACATCGTGATGAAGGGCACGTGTACCTGAAATATTCTCCATGTTGAAGTCACCGCCATTCAGAGGCTCGGGCAATCTGGAAATGCTGCAAAGTAAACAGAGACCCAGCTCAAATCTTCACGAAGCACGTGCAAGCATCCCAAACACAACAGTGTCCACATTTATGTCATATCCAGCTCAAAATCACAAAAGAGGCGTCAGATGAGAGACGTTAACCATCAGAAACCTCCAGGCTGGGAGCAGATGCAGAAATAATGTGTTCTTTCAGAAGCGCTAGAAAGTGCCGGATGGCTACGAGCGAGAGCATGATGTCAGCGGACCTTTACACACAGATATGAACCAGCACATGATGGTCCTCCAGATCCGCATCGAGCCTTCAGGACACCCAGAGTCAGCACTTATGCAAGACAGAGCAGCTGTCAAACAGCAGAACACACCACTTCTTACAGCGTTTCATGCCGTGTAAACGACTCGAGGATTTGTTTACTTTATTCATTGCCTCGATGTATTGAGCACATTGGTTGGTTTGAATGACAATCATTACATTTACTCCTATGGTCGCACCATGCGGTTGTCATGGCGATATAAAATTAAATACTTACTTTTTAAAAAAAAAAATTACTTTTTTAATAAATTGTATACTCCAGACTTCATGCATAACCTTTTTAACTGAAGAGTTCCTCACTTATAGTTAAGTTTTTATTACATCACATGATTTATTCGACGTCATCAATGATGGAAAATCATGGCGGCAGTTACAGGTTTGTAAGCAAATGTCATGGTTGTTAAACTCTACTTCCCACCGGAGCCTCGCTTAATTTCAGGGGAAAAAAATGGCAGTGGAATGCAAAAAAACTATAAAAAACTAAAAAAAAATAACAACTAAATATTTATTTAGCAAAATTGAAATGTTTTATAATTACAGCAGGATTTGAACTTTTTAACACCATAACAGTCACAACTGACCAACTTCCTCTTCTGACATTTCCTTTCACGGTTAGCATTGTGAGGATCGTCACCAGCAAAACCATCACAACTGTGTGTTCTCTTTAAAAGCCACCATCAATCATTATACGTCAGAGAGGTTCAGAGAATGAAACAGATGCATGCCCAGAGATCAGCTTTCATCTTCTGTTTCCACCGCGGCTCACCACCTGCTTTATAAAGGTGACACTGTGTATACAGTGACAAACACACTCGCAACCACCAGACGCAACAGACCTTCTGCTCCGGAACTCAACCTCTGAAATCAGACATTATTACAGTTAATATATGTCACCGTACTGCACTGCAGATCTGCATCAGTACTTCGCAGTCCCCGGCGAAAACAAGATCAGTGGATCAGAAAATGAACGATGTGTTCCTCTGCTGTGTTTCCATCTTCAGGAAGGAAGTTATTTCAGTTGTAACAGACAGCACATGCTCAACATCTCTCTCTCTCTCTCTCTCTCTCTCTCTCTCTCTCTCTCACATTTCAGACTCATCTGGAGACAGAACTATGGCCTAGCCCACCTCAAACTAATCAACTTATTTAGATAATCGACTAATCTACCATAATTATTGATCAATAAAACTGATAAGTGATTTACAATTTTTATTTGTGACCCAGTGGGAGAGGGAATTCACTGGTGATCAAAAGATCAGTGGTTTGATCCCAGCTCCACTGGGAGTCGAAGGTGGGGCGAGTTATCAAACCTCTCTCCTAGGCTGCTCTTTTAAACTGTAAGTCATGTATTATCCCTTACACATAGCCACAATAAACATGACATCTGACATGCAATACATATGTGTTACTACAATGCAATGCTTCTTATCTATGAATGAATGTCTTCTGATGATTTAGAGATTGATCTCTTGCTATATTTAACTGAGATCAGGTGTTTGTTTTTAATATGAATGTCACTTCCAAAACATCACCGATACAAACCTCCCGTAACTTACATTCAGAGCTCTATAAATAAAAAGTATTCATTTAACGACCACCGTTAACGTATATGAAACTCAAAGCAGCAACTGTGAAAACAAACGTAACTGCATTTGAATGGCACTAACCGTTTGAATAGAACTTTCCACATTCACACTATAAGCGGAACAATAGCAAACTCCAGCATTAAATTAAGACACAATCTCAAATGATAAAAGTACGACATTACTCTCCGGTGTAACTAAAGGTAACCTTAGCTGTTTGTTTATTTTTTTAGCAACAACAATGTATATAGGGTTCATTTGACAAATATTTTACATTTGCAAGGTTTGTTTACGTTCGCTAATTTGACAAGCTAACAAGCTAACGCTCCCTGACACTCACTCTGGGTACAAATGAGAAAAGCGCGTTACCTCAGACTGATATCAAACGGCAACGTTTGGTCCTCACCAACCACAGAATCCATTCTTTTACGAAAAATTGTAATATAATGTTTAAAATCGTAATCATATCTCTCGAAACATGATGAGCGTTATGCTCGTTTTGAATGGTGTAGATTAGGTAGATTAACGGCACAATTTCAAAGCAAACGTTACAACCGCCATTTTAATGTGTGTGACGTCACTACTTAACTTCGCGCAAAATTTAAGACGCTGGGCTTACTTAGAAAATCTGTCTTAAAACATATGTAAAATGCCAGGTGGAAACTTTCATAAGTTTTTTTTACATAAATTAGGTAACTTATTAATAATCTATAATAACTTTGAGGAGGGTTTGGTTGTTGAAAGGGGCGTGGTGTATGAATACTCCTACATACAATTGGACAGAGGGGTTGCTTGAGCCCGCCTCTGATTTGATCCAATTGGGCATCACTGAAATAACAATGTAAACAATTCAGCTTTTTTTTTAAATATATTTTTAGAACAAACAGTAACACACTTCATGTCAAACCACGTGTTGATTTAGTTAAACCGATGTATTCAATGCTACTTTTGAAAACGTAATTTAAAATCAATCAAGAATCGAAAATCTCATTTAAAAAAATAATAAATCACGTTTTTACACATTAACTGATAATGTTCCATTACATACTGCAACTGTAATACTGGTTTATACAAAAAAAATATGTACTTACTGTTGTATATACTGCTTTGAAACTATAAATATCAGCTGCCATCTGGTGGTAAGACATACTAACAAAGTTGAAAAAAAGGCGTTAACGTCAAAATACTCAAGTGGATTTTAAAAAATTATTTTAAACTTTATCATACTAATGATACTTAAAAAGTACATTAACCTACACACCAGACTTGAATTAGGTTGTATAATTTATTAAACTTCAGTATTCTTCTTTAAAATAAATATATGATAAATAACAGCAATATTAATAAAGCAAGGTTAAAGCAATATTAATACCGTCCGAACATATAGAACAGAAAAAGCCCTGCTCGCAGGAGTCCCTGGAGTGCATACATTCATTACACACAGACACACACAATCAGTGAGAATGTGCTTCTGGGACAATCTAGGTCTAAAGTGAACAAAATAATAAGAATACATTAATACTGTCAGCAGCCAGTGTGAATAAATATATTAAATTATAAAAGATGCATAATTTCATGATAAAATATTATAAAACAAAGAACAGTGAAGGTCAACATCTACACACGAACATTCAGATCCTTAAAAAATGTTCATAGCTTTGCGCTGCTAAAGAAAAGTAAGCAGCGTACAGAGGAATGATCAAAGTAAATATAACATACTTATTAATACGCACAATCTGTTGTGTAATAATAATAATACATAATTCAAGTAGTGCAAGTGTGTTTCACTCGGTAAATAAAAATACTGTAAAGTCCTGCAGAAAATTTCTGCATAAATAAGATTGAACGATGGCATAATGCGAAAAACATTCTGTAAAACCAAGTTCCGCCTACTTTGAGTCACCGCACAATAGCCAATAAGAGCACAAATTTGGGAGAGCCAATAAGAATCAATAAGGAAACTGGAAGCTTACAGGCCAGAAAGATCTCAAGAGGCTTCCTCATTTGCATAAGAGAAATTTAAAGAGATTGTACTCTCCGAGAAAATCTCATCTTTTATTCGTATTATGAAGAACACAAAGGGATATTGTTGGAATAATACTGATGACTGGTAGAGAGTTGTTTCACGCGTGTATTCTTTAAAATACTCAGAGAAAGCATACGGCTACAAACCAGGAGCCAATCAGAAGGCAGCACATTGTTTGAATGAGCCAATAGGAAGCAGGTGGGTTATTTCCTGCGAGCCGTGCTGGGGCGTTTGGCCTGCCACAGGTGGCTGTGGATAGTGAGAGCGTCCACGCTCACCGAAACCGATCGGGCCGGGATCACGGTGAACTGCTTGCGGTCCGAGCTGTACTTGTAAAGTCTATCGATCATCTTGCGGCTGATGGAGCGTGGCCCGGTTCCTCTGAGCTTCACGATCTCCTCCGTCTCAGGAGAGTAGATGTAAAGAGCTCTGAACTGACAGCCGCCGTCTCGGAAGAGGATGATGAGGTGATTTGCCTCGCAGCGCTCGATGTCCTGTGGAGGAGATGATCAAGTCACCGATCAGGAAATCTCAGATGCCATATACGGATGGAAGGAATGGATGGATGGATAAAAGAAAGGCGAGAAGGTCGGGCATTTAGAGATAAAATGATAAACTGGAGGACAGATGTAAAAATGGATGGATCAAGAGTCAGACTGATGGAAGGATGGGGTGATTATCAGACAGAAGTATAGATGTACTGCTGGACAGACGGGCAGATTTGTTTCACATGTAGCTGTTTTTCTAAACAAAACAACGAGATGATGCACGGTACCGTCTAAGATATTATTATTAGAGAGAGAGAGAGAGAGAGAGAGAGAGAGAGAGAGCACCTCCAGGATGGCGTTCTTCTGGGCTTCGTTGACCTTCCCTGCCAGGCAGCAGTGGGCGATGGCGTTCTGGATGATGGCTTTGTTGGATTTCGCGCTGGGCTCTTTGAACAGACGGGGACCTGAGGAGAGAGAGAGAGAGCAGAAGATAAGCTGAGGCCACTGATGGACCTTCTGAGAGAGGAGCACGACTCTGACCGTTGTACTCCGTGACGGACGAGGCTGTGGAGCCATTGTCCCAGTCGCGCTCCATGTTCCTGCTGGCATTTCGGCTCAGGATGGGAAACGACTCCACCGACCCCCCCCTGCAACAGACATGTCTTTAGCGGTTTGATCATCGCCCGAATATGGTCTGAAAACCCCCCTTTGTTCCTCCAGACCTGTGTGAGCTCGCGCCTCCAGACGCCACGCTGTCTCCTTCAGTAGCAACTGAAGCCAATGAGAGAGATGATCCCGAGGGGGCGGAGCAAAGGCTGACCGCTGCACAAACGCATAAATATCATTTCAATTTAAATCAAAACAATTGAAAGAAAAATAAATGTATGAAAAAATTATTTTAAAATATTGTTTAAAAAAAAGTAGTTTATTTTCTCATCATAGACATTATTTATAATTATAAACATTAGACAACACAAGCCATATTGACTGGGGCAAGATAAACGCGACTCATCAGAGAAAGAGTTAAGAGGTTTCAAATATTACAATATTTATTATTTTTAAATAGAAAAAGGACAAATGGGTAGATTAAATAAAAGACAGAAGAAAGAAATGACTCATGGATGGAAAAAACATCTGGAAGAATAAATTAATTGGTGGATGGACACAAAAGCACAGGTGGAGAGTGGATTGATGAACGAAAGAATGGATGGAGATTGATGGATGGATGGAGACACTAATGGTTAGATAAAGGGATACATGGATGAAGAAACGGATTGCTAGAAGGAAAGAGTGAAATATGGATGGATGGACAAAGAAATGGGTGGATGAATGGATTGCTGGATAGAAGCATGGATGGAGTGATGTGATTAATAGACAGAAGAAATAAAAAATATTTAAAAATCACACATTTTTATAATTAAAGTTTGTGTGATTGATGGGAAGCGGCGGTTCTCACGGGCAGAGCAGGAGGACTCTGTGCGGTGGAGGGATTTAGGGCGGGGGCGGCGGTTTCGGGGACGAGGCTTGGCAACGCCCTGTTCCTCCAGAAGCTCCTGCTGCTTCCTGCGCAGATACTCCTGCTTGATCAGCTCGCGGCGAGCCTTCTCCTCCTCCTTGCGCACTCGCTCCTCGTCAGCTTTGCGTCTGCAAAACACAACAGTTCCCATCCTGAATTCTAAAGGCACCCTCCCAGATTCATGCGGTGACGAGGTAAAACAAACCACAGCGTCCTCCATACCTGGCCTCATCTCTCTTGAGCTCCGATTCAGCCTCCAGCTGCTGCTTTCGAACCCGTGCCTCTTCAGCTTTACGCTGCTGTTTGAGGAGGAACGCCGCCCTCTTCTTGGCCAGCTCGTCTTCGGCTTTCTGATCATCCTAAAAACATGAGGAAAACGAGGCGTTAGGCTCCGCTGGTGCTGTGATGAGCTCTTTCCTCCTGTATTCCCTGCTACCTTAAAGAAGAAGCCCAGGCCTGCCTTCTGCTCTCCGTCAGCTTCAGCTTCGGTCGGGTCCGACAGGTCCACTTCGATGAGCTGCGCCTTCGCTCTGCCCTCATCCAGCGAAACGTTCTCGTTCCTACTGGCTTCGGATTCCAGCGGCACTGGCTGCACCGCGGGAATCTCGCTCTGAGGTGACTCCAGGCTGTCCGAGCGACTCTGAGGGGAATCCTGCAACCTGAACGTACTGTTACGAATAATTCCCTTAGCGCCCCGCCCGTTCTCTTTAGCCACACCCTCTTCCTCACTCTCGGCCCGGGGGGTCCTGCCGCCCGGAGTGTTTGCCTTTGCTGGAACGCGAGTGTCTTTGCTGAGCTTGAGGTCGCTCGGTTTGGTCCGAGGTGTGCGACTGGAGCTCAGTTTGGGAGGACGTTTGGTTGCGGTGGAAAGAGTTTCGGTGAACTGAACGGAGAACCGCGCCTTGGTCTCGCGCTGCTCTGGCATCACAGTGTTGGGTTTGGGTTCTTGGATGGTTTGCTTGATGAGCAAGTCCTGCTGCAGAGAAAGCTGCATCATCTGCTGTTGAATGGCTCCGATTGCTTCGTTTAGGAGCTCGATGGAGCGGCTACATTCACTCAGATCTGGCTCCCCGCCCACATCTTCTGAAGCCCCTCCCCCTGCGGTGATATTCAAACGATTGGCCTCTGATGAGGATGTCGAGTCCTTTCCTCTTGCTTTCAACACCTCCACGCAAGCGTCATCCTTCACCATCACTTTCTCTTTTATGCTAATTTCCATTTTGAGAGGGTGTGGCAAAGTATCACTCCGCCCCTTTTTGACCACATGCAGAAATGCTGCTTTCCCCAGCTGCTGGCGCTGGCGCGCTGACATATTTTCCATCTTCTTTTTCTGAAGCTCGATGGCGCGTCGTTTCTCTTCAAGCTGCATTCGGAGGTGTACGAGTTCGGAGGCAACCCCGGGTCGTCCCGCCGGCGTCCCCGGACTCGCGTCCGAAGGAAAGTGCATGCTCTCGGAGCCATCAGGAGTGGTGGTCTGCGAGCTTCCTGTACTGTAGCACCCATCAGGAAAGCCTACTCTGTGTCTGCGGCGTTCTGCGAAGCTCGTCATGCGCCCAGTCGACGTGCTACTAGCCTGTGACATCACACTGGGACATGGGCTCGATCGCCCGCTCACACTCTCTTTATCATCTCGCTCGCGCAAACAAACATCTTCGCAGAGCTTCGCAGACTCCTCTTCGAGACCCATCTCTAGGCATTTCCTCCCAGCTTGGACAAGAAGAGCTTTGGAAAGTTCTTGATTGTCAACCTCCAGCTCCTCCTCCTCATCATCATCATCATCCTCAAACTCGGAGTCTGAGACGACATCCTCCCATCCTCCGAGGGGACTGTGACGTACACGTTCTCCATCACTGTGCAAGAAGAAGCTTCCAGGGGATTGTGTTCGAGAGCCAATGGGAGAAAACGTTTGGTTGACTAAATACGCCCCTTTTCCTGCCTGACTCCGCCCCTGTATATCATATCCGTGACTCCGCCCCTCACTCACAAAACCCTGTTCACCGTATGACGTGCTCTGACTCCGCCCTTTATACCCCTTGCCCTGCCCCTCTCCGCTCTCCTCATGTTTGCTGACCCCCCTTTTCTCCTTATTCGGTCGGAGAACAGCAGGTTGCAACGGCTCCAGGAAGAAACCATCTCTAGACGTGCTGCCCCCTCCAGGATTAACGATGGCCAGAAGCTCCTCCTCTTCCTCCTGGTTTTCATATTGCCGTGTCTGGGGGAGAGACTGGCCGTTGACGCGGTGTCGAGGAGTGATGGAGATGACGTTGGAAGCTAAACTGTCCTTGCTGATGGAACGAGCCAAGCTGATGTCATCACCACAGACACGCTCCCAGTCCGTTTCCATTTGAGAGATGGGCCTATAAACGATTATGCAAATGTAGAAATAATTCGGGATTTTAGGAGAAATGCAAGTATGAGTCATTTCACGTGTAGATAAAGAGAGAGAAGGTTTGGTTTGGCACGGCTGTAGACAACCAAACGATCTGTTCAAAAGAACCCAAAGATTATTGAACTAAAGGAATGATGGACTCTACTGGCTGCAGCTTGGACTCCTCCCTCGTCCCCTCCTCCCGTTGAAACGTTATGTCTAGGTCTATGTGATGATGGGGTCAAACTTTATAAAACTCAAACTGAGAACCTTAAAGAAATTAAAAAAAATGTTTGACCTCACTGATGGCACCCTAGCAACCAAACTGTTTACCCTAGCAACCAATTTTTTAACTCTTATCTCAGCTTTGGTAAAAGTTAAAGAGATGGGGTGTTTGTTTTATATTACTTACAGTAACAAAGGGAACATTGTATTTTGTTACTGACGCCTCCATAGCAACAATTTTGGCATATCATTATCCCAGGTGAGAAAAATTATAGAGACATGGGCCATGGAGACAGACAGGCCATAGATGTCTGTCACCTTTAAACCTTCTTTGTTTACGTTCCCGGTGTTGATCGGATAAATCAGGAATGTATAAATGTCAGGAAATACAATTTCTGGGCAACTTTCTGGCTAAGCTGCTCCTCCTCCGGGGATCACAATCGAGTCTAATCTTTTTTTTTAGCATGTACTCAACCGAATACCTCCCAGTTTGGCACTTTTCGTTTTAACATTGTTTTGTTCAATGAATGGGGCGTGGCCATGTGGAAAAGTGATGTCATTATGTACCCCCTAAAAAACACCACATTTGACCTGCAGCTAACCTTTGTTTCCGTTCCGCCCAGGAAAGCGGAGATCCCAGCAGGAGTCCATCCATACGGGACAGCGAGTTCGACCGGTTCCTCAGCTCTGGAAAGAAAACACGGTGAGTTCAATCAACAGAAACAGAATATTGTTCCAATAGAGTGAAAATCACCTGAAATCTCCCCTTGAGCGGACTTCTGCTGTTTGTGACGGAGTGGGAGGAGCGAGCGGCTGGGGGAGGGGCTTCTGTTTCTTCTGAAACAAACAAACGTAAGCTGAAATCGGCTCCAGGAGATTGATTTAACCGTGGAACTTACAGAGACACGGACTCCTCCGAGTGCAAGTAGTAGCGCAAGCAGCCGTCGGCCAATGAGTCGGCGGAAGGGGAGGCGGTTAAGAAGCTCCTCTTGGTGGCATTGGACAGGGGCACATGTGAGCAGGAACTCTTCGGCTGAAGGGATGCTCGCACTGCCAGATTTCAAAGAGAGGCATCAAACATTTGCCAGATGTGGAGATACCACTGAGCCGTTAGGAGCCGCTTCTCACCATCTTTCATCTCTTGTAGGTCTCTAGGCTTCACAAAGTCTGGCTTCACCATTTCAAACCACCAGAAGAGCTCCGCAATCAAAACCATCAGGTTATTCTGGAGGAAGCACACACGGAGTGTTAGAAATGGTTGGTTTACCAAACACAGTAACTAACAGTGCCCAGACCTTTAGGACGGGGGGGCCATAGAGCAGGTCTTCAGGGTGGAGGTAGAAGCAGCTGTTCAGATACTCGTTACAGAACTCTCGAAGAAGATGGATGTTGTACACACTGTCTGACAGAGACGGCACCTCCTTCAAGCAGATGTCTGATGAGACGAGAGAAGTGTGCTTTAGAAAATCTCAGTTCTGCTCTCGAGAAATCTCTCGATCGAATCAGTCGTGTTTAGAACGGAGAACTGAAAAAACAAGAGCAGGTTCACGAGAAACTCATTTTCTTACATTAGGAATAGAAAAGGAAGATGCGTGGGCTTCAGCCATCTTTCTATTTTTGCGTCAGTAATTTGGTTTTACATGTGGGTGTGGTTGACGTATGAGCTACAGAGAGAGAGAGAGAGGGGGGGGAGAGGGAAAGAGAGACAGAGATATCTACAGAGACAGAGAGAGAGAGAGAGAGAGAGAGAGAGAGAGAGAGAGAGTACCATCTAGTCTCATTAGATCAGGGCAGTAGAAGTGAACGAGGGCGAGCAGAGCCGCTCCATCACACACATCCTTCATCAGGTCCTCCATCACGGACAGATGAGGAACCGCTCGGCCTGAGAGGTGCTCTCTGCGGTACCGGACCTGAAAGAGAGCGGGCAGCATTGCCATGTAAACCATTACCTTTCTTAGATTTCTCAGAGAGCTTTGATGACCCCTAGAGGTGGATCTGCGGTAGTGCATGAGTGAGAGACAGCGTACCACGCGTGAGAGCTCCACAGGCTCCAGCATGCAATGGGCCAAAGCGTGCATGAGATCAGGCTGAGACAAACACAGAGAGATGGGATGAGAGATCTGTCACACACGCACACGCACGCACGCCTAGGGATGGGCACAGGGGGCGCTGCGGCACTTACGGGCACGAGCTTCCAGTACCACTTTGAGGGCGACTATGCGACAGGGTCAGAGAAAAACAGGAAGGGAACAGGTTAAAGAGAGAGGATCGCTTCAGACAAAAGAGATCTGGTTCCGTAGAGCCGCCATCACCGTAGCCGGCAGTCGGAGAGCGAGTGGCTGGGAGCTAATGTGGAAAAGCTGTCGTGCGATTGACTGCTAGAACTCATTTTTACAGGGACACCATTTCTACAAAATCCAAGCAGCAAGTAAAGTGCAGCGATAGGAAGAAATAACGAGAAACCAGGAGGTGTGGCCGTCTCGTGTCTGGTGAGGCGTTTACCATCACTTTCACCAGAGGAGACGACCCTCTATAGATTTAAAAAGATTAGAGAAACGCCAAACAGTTCCTGAAGCTTGCTAACGCTAGCATCATAGCGCATCTTCACGTCTGAAATCAAAGTAAACACGGTGATTTTCACAGTGATTTTAGCCGGAAATATTGTTTGTTAAAGTTTAATTTGTCATAAAAAAGGTATTTTTTATGGGCTTTATTAAAAGAAAAACTACAAAAATTTAAGCTTTTCAAAGTAAAATGACTTTTAATTATTTAAATTGAAAGGTTGTGCTGTGTTGTAATCCAGAACATATAAATGTCAGGTGATCTGGTTAGGTAAACTAGAATAACTGCACTTTTAGGAACGAGCTCAACCACGCTTTGCCACTCGATCTCAGTAGGAAAGAGACGTCTATCCACTCGCTCTATTAAAGGTCTATACTGTGGTTCTTTCCGATGACATTTGGCTGTTATCCACAGCGTCTTACAATTTCAGTAAAAACCTTTTCATCTATCATCAACTTGAGCTTTAAACTCAGTCATGAACCGAAACAGAAACAGCTGTGTAGGAGGATTAAAACTGAGTTTCTCATTATAGCACTACGCTAAAAGCTAGCATTGACGGCCTGAGGAGGGGCTAGGTTTGTGTTTTCAATATTTAGCTGCTCAGCTATTGGTTGGATTTGGAGGCTTGTGATTGGTCAGACCTTCTGGTGACACGGTGAATCCATCAGCGGTTGTTTCATCTTGAGTTCCCGCTCTGAGAGATCTCTCGTCTTTAAAATGACCTGCAGACGCCGGAACAAACACACAGCAGTGACTTTATTATTGAGCTCCGCCTCCACCGAGCTTTTAACCGTGAGTGAGCGGACCTTGTTGATCCAGAAGAGCATGGCGTCCTCCGTGTCCAAGGGAAGCTCTTTGGAAGCACAGAAGCTGGAGAAACGCTTCACGCAGGCCACCACCCGCTCCATCGGCATCATCTCCACGGTGTACGCCAGCATCAGAGCGTCGATCAGAGGGATGTGGGCGCTCTGCAATAAATGGGTTTGCATCACAGACAACTGAAGACATGGTGTGGGAAGCAGATTTGAAGATAAAAGGGGCGTGGCCAGACGTAACCATCCTTTTGTAGTGAATCACTCCCAGAATCACTTGCATTTAAAAGGCAAAGGACGAACTATACCTCGTTCGCCTCAGAATCAGACAAAAAGCACTGTACAAAAGCTCCCTTTAGGACTAGCCTCTAGTGGTCAGGTAAAGAATTGCAGCTCCAAGACTTGTTTCACTGAAATACAGAGCTATTGCTAAGCCCCGCCCCTTAGAACCTCCAGAAATGGAGCAAATATCAGGTCATTCATTATCATCCTGCTAAAGAAAAGAAAGAAAAAATGAACGCAGACCATTTTTATGGGTGTGGAGGAGAGCTGGTGGTGCGTGACGGGCGAGTTGTCGGGCTCTCGGACACAGATGCCTCTCCGCGCCAGCGTCTGGAGCACAGCCTGATGGGAGGAGATGGCGTGAGGCTGCTCGCCCCGCAGCAGGAGCACACAGACTCGGCAGTAGAGCTCAGACGACACCAGCAGAGAGAGCACGTCCGGTTTGATGTGCTCCACGCTGTACTGATCCACGTAGAAGACGTCCCGCAGCGCGGCCGGCACGTGATCTGAGAGAGAGAGAGAGAGAGAGAGAGAGAGAGAGACGCACGATCTCAAACTGAACAACTCTTAAAAACGTTTAAAAACTCTTATGATCAAAGATGATTGGGAATTCCTATATTTAATCCATGAAACCGACTGAATGTCTATAAACTCTAAAGAAAAGCAGCACATAACAATGAAACACCACAATTTAAAATAAATACAGTGCTCAGCATAAACGAGCGCACCCCACAACAAGCTTTAGTTTCCTTTCAGAATCAACATTTTCTTTGAGAAACTCTACTACAACATACTCCCAAAAAATGTGAGCCTTTGGCTGCAAACTTGATTTGTTCATTTGCAGCCAAAAAAAAAGTGATTTTCCGACAAATTCATCAAATGTTACAAAAACAACACAATTACAGTCGCAGAAGAAAAGCCACACGAGAACTTTCTAACGAACACGCGTCAAGCACAGGGGAATCTCATGATGAATCCCATGTCATGCTGTCAGCAATGGCTCCTCATGGATGAAAAATGTCACAAAATCTGTGAAAAGTAATCGTTTATTTACCCCAAAAGCTGAGGGCTACAAGAAGATCAGCAAATACCGTAGTGATCCAGAAATGTAATAAAGATGGAAGTGCAAGCATCTCACAGAAACGTCCAGACCGCCTACGTAAGCTCACGTAACATCTCGACAGGAGCGTCTTCAGACCAGAAGGGTTGAGGAAAACCACCTGCAGTTCACTAAAGCAGTAGAAAGCCGAACTGGAGCGAGCATTTCCTGTGACGCTACACTGCAGAGGAATGGCACGCATGGATATAGTGCACACAGGAAGATTCTGCTAAAGCCCACAAAAAAAGCCCGTCTAGACACAAGCACGTCTTTGCTCGGGCCCATGCTGGAAAAGATAAGGACTCCTGGGACTCTGGAGTGATGAGACAAAGATCTCTGGATCTAATGGTTTTAACACTGTGCCGTCGTAAAGGTGAAGATTTCAAAGAAAAATGCCTGGTGCCTACAGTGAAACATGGTGGTGGCAGTGTCCTGATGTGGGGCTGGAGGGGGAGCTGATGGCATCATGAACTCAACAATGTTCCGCTCTATACTGTAGAAGATGCACTCTATACTGTAAGAAGATGCACTTGAGATGCTCTCCATCCAGCACCAGGCTCTAGAGGTTCTTCTTGGAGAATGGAGAAAGATAGATTCCACGCCTAGAAGAACTGGTGCCACCAGAGCTCATCCATCTCCCAATCTGCACCACAAACACTTCCAGAAATCATCCCGTGTTCTCCACTAGGCTAATTATATCCAGCTAATGCGGCTTTCCTTCCTTTGTTTGACCTTGTTTGTTTGGTTGAGCTGTGGGAACGGAGCGTGGTCAAGAGGATAAGAAGCTTTGCTAATGCTTCTGTGCAGCAGGCGGGAAAACGTCACCGCGGTACAATCGGTTTGCCGCCAAAACATCTTCTGCACAAGATATTAGTTTTGCACCACAGATTGTTTAGGTCTCAATCTCCACCAGAGTTCATCCGAAGGGACATCGGGCCACTAAAGGTGCAGCAGTCAGATTAAACCCTGGGGAGGATTAACAGCGGCGCACCGTCTATTAACCCCCAAGTCCAGAGCGTCTGAGCGTATGCTTCGAATCCGTCACAGACGACACGGAAGGTGCAGCTGAGGAGAGCTGCACTTTACTCGATGAAGGTGTCATGACTCCGCCCCAATATTCTGCAGCTGTCAATCTTAAACTCTTACTTGCGATCAAGTACCTCCTCAAATCAAACAGTCCACTGAGTCGAAACAATAGAATATTTCCACCATTTTTTATATAGTTTCTGAGATTGTATCGGATACGTGACATTTAGCGACCAATAACCCATCATGTAGGCGATAGAGAGTGGTGTGCAAAAGTTTTGGCGTCTGTGTAAATTTGTCCCAAATATATCATTGTTTGTCTGGATATAAAAAAAAAATCTCAATAAAATTAGTGCAGGAATTATAAACAAATTAAATATAAAAAAATGACTCTTTCTATAGATTCCGATTCGAATCTAAATTGTGAGAGGTATTTTGTATTTAAAATATACCACAAATGTTCAAATATACCTGGGGACTGAGATGGGTGGTCTGTGGGTTGTCCGTGACTGTTCTCACTGCCCTTCCACTTCAGGCCCTAGAACTGTGCTTCTGGTCTTCCAATTCCACACAGTTGAAACTGAAAGCTTAAATCTCTGAGAGCTTTTCCAAATTAATGGTGAGTTCTAACAATTAGTGCTTAATGTTGTTTTCCGTCACTGTGGTTGTATTTACGTAACTGAGATTTCTTGCCCAGACAAATCATGAAACTTTACAGAGATGCAGAACTTTTGCGCATTCCACTGAATCGTCCATAAAGACCCTAAACACCACTGGGAGGGTCCGCGCGTGTTCCCGGGGATTAGGAATGTGTGCAGAGCTTCTCATTAATTAATAAAGGCTGACGGTCAGAAATGGGTCACACGCGCTCCGAGGGATTCCCTCTGACCACACCTTCAATGAAGAAACACAGAGATGGCAAATCTGGAGCTTTTCAGTCTGAGGAGCACTCCGCTTGAGAACCCAGTGGATTAGCATTGTCTCTTCCTTTCGTCAGTGGCTCATTAAAGTAGCGCGGCAATACAAGATGACAAAATGCACTACATTACCCAGAACTCCTTGCACTTTGAGCTACATAATGTACACAGCTATACACTGTCATTTACTTCATTTAATGTTTTATTTGGAGTTTTTTCAGATCTCAAACTTAAGAGAGCAAATAAAGAGATGACTATTTTAATCTTAATTATTTTAAGAATTTTCCAAGAAGAATGTGCTGCTTCACCAACAGAGAAGATAAAGAACCTCATCCACAACTACCTCAAGAGACTTCAGGCGGTCATTGAAGTTAAAGGAAATGGTTACACTCACTATGAGCAGGAAAAGGGGTTTTGTGTTATCTTTCACATTTTCTGAAAAAGGCCATAAAATAGAGATAAAGTGAACGTTTCATCCCTGGAATTAAAGTAAGTATCTGCCGTGTCGTTGTCAGTTCAACCATTTCAGCTCAAGCTGCTCAGAATGAACAGCCGTTTGCTTTCAGAGGCGTCTCACCTTCACCGTAGGCTTTGGCGAATAACCAGCGGAGATCCGCTTCGATCTTGGCTCGGGCCGAGTCGTACATGTCCAGAGGGACGATGTCGAGAGCTCCCTCGGACGAATCTACTCTTCTCGGACCCCCATCACCAAGTGCACCAACGTCCATCCTGAGAACACACGGGTTCAAAGCACTTACCGTGAATGTTTTTATTTATTTATTTATTTATTGATCCCAAAATCTCTCTTTTTTTTAAAGTGTGTGAAGATTACAACATAGTCATGAAGGTCAATAGTGGTTATAAAAGCTAACATTTTCCACCCCAACGAATCCGAAGCTCAAAAAACCGTAATGAACATCCGCAAGGAAGAAAGACTTGGATCCATCGGAGAACCGGTCTGGAGTTTCCTGAACTCCTGAGATCGGCTCATTCAAAGCCACTGCTGGATCTTATCTCCAATCCGCTGTTTCTATGGGTGATCAAACACTATACATTATTTTAAAATCATTCCTATTTCTATGCACCAACCAGACCAAGTTAATTTAGACCAATTAGGTAAAACTGGATAATTTCGTACAGTATCTCTGGGCACACTGGTTGAACAACACTGGTCTAGATTCGGGGGGAAAAGAACAGTACAGTTGGCTACGAAAATAAATTAATACAGCACAACAAAACCACATTGAATCACAATTTCTTGGTTATTTCAGTAATTATTTATTGTACTTCCATTTTAAAGGTGAGCTAAAGCAAGTTAAAGTTAATTTTCACCATGATGTAGCCTAGCATTACTGTGGCCGAACATTTAATCGCCAAAACAAGATGTGAAACGATTACAAAACCACCTCAAACACAATGAATGGATGAATTTATCAGCCACTACTATCGCAGAAACACAATCTGCCAGCACCTGCCAGCCAAATCTGTGACGTCAGACCCCCAGCACCATCCCAAGTCCCCAATTTTTCACATTTACCTCGATCTTCAGGTAAAACCTCCGATCCAGCTTCGGGGAGTAGATTATTCCCGAGGTTTCCCCTGGATCCCTCGCCCTCCGTCAGGCGTCAGCTCCCCGCCCCGCAACAGCAGCGCGACGCGGCCTCCGCTACATGACGCGCCGCCGTAAACACATTAATTATGACGTAAACCGATCAATTCGGTTTGTGAAAACGCGCCAGCTCAGAAATACATCTCTCGCCGGGTTTTTAGTGGCTCCCGGACGCCCGTTCATTGTCTGGCTGGCGTTGTCAAGGGAGACGCCGCGGCTCGTCCTCGCCGCTATTGTCACTATGGATATAAGCGCGAGCTCGATACTGCGCATGCGCGGAAGCTCAGGTCAAGTCATCAATGACGACGCTCTATTGATTGATTGATTGATTGATTGACTGATAAAAAAACGAACTAAATAAAAATATATAAAAAAATTAATTAATAATAATAAATAAATAAATAAATAAGTTAATAAATAAATGATTGATTGATTGATGACGATTAGCTATAATTTGTTGTATACGTGATTGGTTTTGATTTTCCTTTCCTGTTTTTATTTTATTTATTTAATATGCATCACTAATGTTTTATTCATTCTTTGCTATTATTTTAAACCGTGTTTTGGTGTGTTGCACTCAAAAGTAATTTTGTCTGAATAAATCCGGTTTACTTCATTTTTGTAGATATATGTTTAGAATAGTGCATACATGTACAATGCACGGCCTGATCATGTACACAACACTGGTATATTCTTTTAAAGTATTATTAATAACTATTTACAAATTGTAACTCTGTGTAAACTGTGTGTTTGGCAAAATGCTGTTTGGTTAAAATTGTGATATTACAATATTTTACGCTCTGTTACTTTTTACTTGTATTTTTAGATTATTTGTCTGCCCAGTTTGAAGGCATGACCCTTCTTGACAATCAGAGGTCAGATGATTGACCATCCTCTGTCATAACCGAGCTGGAGCTTTAGCTTAAGTCATTAAGGGTGACTCAAACTGTCACCTCTCTCCAAAGATTTTCTTTGGGTCAAAGGTCTGGAGACTGGGTAGGTCAATCCAGAACATCAGTTTTTCTTCTTGACCCACTCCATGGCTGTGTGCTTTGGGTCATTGTCCTGCTGGAATAGCATCCGCAGGTGCCCTGGCTGAGTGAAGGGGTTTCAAATCATGTCTTTGTTCTGTTCCCAAGACTTTCTCTCTCTGTCTCTCTACCCCTCTCGTCTCCTGCTCTTCCTGGGTGACCTCTGGTCCTCCCTCTTCCTCAGATTGGATTGTTGTTTTTCTAAAAACTAAGCTTGGAGGGTGACCGTGTGAGAGATAGAGTTAAAATGTCTGTCAATCAGCTGCAATTAAATACCGAATGTTGCATTTTTAGTCATGCATGAAATAAAACTCTAAATGAAATACTGAGAAAACTCTTGAGAATCTTCGGATATGAGCTCAATTTCTCCAAGTGTATCTCGTAATGGTATCGACCTCAGACGGTGTCCAGGAAAGCCTCCCATCGATAAATTTCATTTTACGACATTAGAGTAAATGCATCCTTTATTATCAAAAAAGGCAGTTTTTACAAAAGTATCACAAAATCAACATTTGCTCTGCACGTATAAAACATCATAATGAGCACCGATGATGTCATCAGCCTGCGACACACAAACACACGTCTCTCGCTCCCGCACACACACACAGTCCTAGAAGGAACTTCGTAGATCTCTACAGCAGGCAATAAATAACAGTGTTGGCTACGCTACATCTCAAAAGCTCCCGAAGCGAGGCTCCACGGGAGGAAACAGTGTTTACAGACAAAACTCGGCAACATAAACGACTCTCTTTCACATGAAATACAATAAACGTGCAGGAGACGCGTCAGAGGGTTGTGTTTGCATGTGCGCCGGTGCCACGGGACACAAAATACAATCAATTACAAAGTTAAGACTCTTCCTCTATAGCTTTGTTGTTAACAACTAATTGTTTGGTAGAACGTATAAAAATCAAATTAATACTGAACACATGAGAAAAAAGAATACAACATTTTCTGGCAACAATTAATTCTGGTCGAATAGACATAAAATACAGCATAAATAAAAAAAAAGCAATGTATATCTGAAGTCCAAGATGCATTAAATAAATACAAACTTAATAAAATGGTTCTCAGCATTAAAAAAAAACAGTAAAAGCAGTTCCTTTTGACAATAGAGTCTTATTTATATTCAGTCTTGTTTTCTTACACCGAAGCTCCGCCTACTTGAAGGCCTCTGGAATATGGTTCATTTGCATACTGGTGGGCGGGCTTGAGATCCCTTCTGACCAATCAGACATATTGGAATGTGGAGAGGAGCTCGACCATTGGTCGGGGGATCCGGGGGACGGCGTAAGAAAGGGGTGATCAGGCACCTGTGGCTGGTGGTTGGGTGTGTTGTCCATGGGGGCGGAGTAGCTGTGCTGAGAGGGCGGAGTCAGGAACTGCGAGCTAGAAATGGGCGGAACCATGCGCTGAGTCTCCTGTGGCATGATGGTTTGGATGGGGACATGTCCTGACCCGGACTGCAGGTCCAACCCACTTAGGTCGCCGAGGAAGTGATGTGAGAG
Organism: Danionella cerebrum; assembly: GCA_007224835.1. Classification (NCBI taxonomy): domain Eukaryota; kingdom Metazoa; phylum Chordata; class Actinopteri; order Cypriniformes; family Danionidae; genus Danionella; species Danionella cerebrum. The sequence goes on along the minus strand of SRMA01025411.1, from coordinate 536,707 downwards.
AGCGTGACCAGAAGGGGCGCTGTTTTGATGCTGCATGGATGCTAAGTTTTGGCGAGCGTGCATCATGTGTGTGGGTGCACTGAGGTGGGTGCTTTGCATCGTGGGATAGCCCATGACTTGAGGCATCGTGGTGCCAGAGAGCATTGTGGGCATCAGCATTCCCACCTGCTGCTGTTGCTGCACCCTCTGCAGCCAATCACACGCCCCAGTTTGAGCTCCTCCATTGTTGGGCATCGGCATATGGGATAGGCGAGGAGGGGCGGAGTCAAAAGGTTTTCCTAGATTCTGAAGAGCCCCGCTCATGTGGGACTCAGCCAATCCTTGGAGCTGGTTCAAGCTGATGGGCGGGGACTGCTGAAATGGTGATGTCATCATAGGCGGAGACGAGACGTCTGATAAGTAACCGTGTGGTGACTCCAGGGAATCGACAGGCGAAAGCACGCCCACTTCCACGATCCCGTTGCTTTTCCCTTCTCCGCTTTTCTTCTTCTTCATTCTCAAGTCTTTCCCGCCGTCCTTTCCTCCCGTGCCTTTCGCAGCAGGTTTGCGGGATTTCTTGCCAGTGTTGTTGGCAGCGGTGCCGCCCGGGCTGGGTTTAATCCCCAGGTAGGTGTTGGGTGAGCAGAGCGGGGGCGAAAGGGGCAAGGGGGGGCTTCGTACCAGGTTGTACTCCTCCAGGAGACGCAGGATGTCGTGGTGCATCCGCTCCGTGGCGATGTCTCGTGGAAGCTGGTCGAGGTGGTCTGCGATGTCGCGGTTGGCCATGTGATCCAGGAGGACTTTGGCTGTTTCGTAGCTCCCCTCCCGAGCCGCCAGGAACAGAGGCGTCTCCTCCTGCGGAGCATGGCTCTCGTGTTAATATTCCGTGCACTCTCATCACTCGCAACGAGCCGTGTTTCATACCTTTCACAGCTTCGGTTACATGTGTTTAGTTCAATTGCAAAACAAAAGTATTGCTAACCTAAATTTTATTTCAATTTATATATTATTTTATATGTTAATCTGAATTCAGATTTACATTTTTTAGATGTACAATAATTCCTCATATTATATTACATTCAATGGAAATTCAAAATTTAGAAAATATTTCTATGTCTGTGTGTTTATATATCCACAAAATATTTAATGAAATGCAAAAATATAAGTAACAAAGCTACTTCTGCATATAAGCAAATTATTTAAATACAAAACAAAAATCAACACTTCTAACTAAAATGTAATTTAAAAATAAAAAAATTCAAGAGTTTTCGAACCGTTTCAAGTGTGAACCCACCTTGTTATTCTGCAGGTCTTTGTTGGCGCTGTTCTTCAAGAGAACGACGGCGGCGTCCACATTGTTAACGGCAGCCGCCCAATGAAGAGCAGATTTACCTGCAGAGAAAGAGAGAGAGTTAAAAAACCAGCTGACTCCAGCCTCTCCTCCGCGTGTTTCTCCTCAGCGTTCGTACCAGAGTCATCGGTGGTGTTGGGATCCGCGTGGCAGTTGATGAGCTCCTCCACCATCCCCTCCACAGCCAATCGCGTAGCCAGGATCAGCGGCGTCGTTCCGTCGTGCATCCGGGCATCCAAATCCGTCGCTCGATTCCGGATCAGAATCTGGTTTAAAGTAAATCAGAGTAAAGTTGAAGATGAAAAGGGAAGATGAAAAGGTTTGCTCCATTACTGAGCTGACTGTACCTGGAAGACTCCCTGGGCGTCAGCGGCGACGGCGGCGTGCAGCGGGGTCCGACCCATGTTGTCCTGAACGTTAGCATCGGCGCATGACTCCAGCAGGCGCTTCGCTGCATCGGAGCGGGCGTATCGGGCGGCCAGATGCAGAGCCGTCTCACCCGTCCGGTCCGTCTGATTGTGGAGGTTGGCGCCGTGGTAGATGAAGTCAGTGATGACATCAGCAGACGGGTCATCCTCCGCATCACCACTCTCGTTCTCCAGACCCCCGCCGCTGCAGGAGGCGATCATCAGCGGAGTGAAGCCGTCTAAAGCATGGCACAGAGGGAGAGAGAGAGAGAGAGAGAATGATTAAAACACATTAGCGAAATAATCTGAAAATAAAATAAATATAAAGAAGAGTTACTAAAATAATGATTAAAACAGAAGTGATTAATAAAATTATTTAAAATAGACAAATAATCATATTTATTTCAGATAGAAAATTATATTTGAATTTATTATATTATTCAATTATTTAAATAAAAAAGTCATTGAATTCAGATTAAAATATTTAATTAAATTCAGAAAAAAATTAATAAAGAGATTATAAAACTAGATGATAAAATCCTGGCAAATAAATGCATTTAATCCTCATTAAATAATAATAATTTCACCAGATTCAATACAAAGAGACAACAACGATGATAAAGTTATTTCTCTTGTTCGGAATATTTGCTTACGTTATATTTACTGGTGATTTAATAATAAAACAGTGAGATCCGTATTGAGCTTTTCATCGTTCAGTGTGAAACGAATCAGGCGTTTGCTGTGACCTCACCAGGGCCGCGGGCGTTGACGTCCATGCAGTCGTTCTCGATCTCCCCCTGAGGTGGCGTCGGTGCCATGGAGTTGAGCCGGAGATCCGCCGCATCCAGATGCTGCTGGGTCCACTGCCGCGGGTCGAGAGGAGCGCTCATGTCCAGGATTGACTGCTCCTCAAACTGCACGAGAAGATCAGGAAGGTGAGCAGAACCCCTGCACTAGTTCGGGATCTACAGCGCTTCATTCTCTGCAGCACAGAGACATCACTTCATCAGGAAAAATCCCAGCACTCACCCGGGACCGTTTATGTGTGTCGTCGTCAGCCCATTCGCTCAGCTGCTCGTCCATCAGAGAGCTGTCCGAGTTCTTCAGAGGCCTGATGGAAACAGCCTCGTTAACACCGGATCCGGAGCAATAGTGTGCAGTATTTGGTGAAGCGTGCTTCTCTCACTCACTTGAGTCCCACAGAGTCCTCTCCGACCGGCTCTCTTCTCTTCTTCTTGGGTTCGGAGACCTTGAATCCCTCCGGCAACCAGAGCTGGCCATGTTCCCGCTTCCTCTTCCTGGAGACCAGGACGCCCACGGCCGCCAGAGCCAGAACCGCCAGGCACAGCAGCGCAAGGAACATGGGGTACATCTCGCCGGCCTTCTGAGGACCATCTTCGCCTGTGACACAAACCAGAAGAGATTTAGAGCCTGGTTCAGGGTCAGTTCCCAGAGAGCCTCTCAGCAAGAACTCACAGATAAAAAAAAACACATAAATTAAATAAAATAAAATAGTAATAAGTATAAATATCATTAACTAATTAACTAATCGAGTAAAATAAGAATTCATTTGTTACGTTATTTAGTTAAAACTTAATTAATTGCTCAAAACAAACATATAAAAATAAACAAATAAATGTGTGGATAATAACACATATAAAATAAAATACAAATAAATAATACAACTAAATTTCATAGATTGAGAAATAATTAAATAGAGCTAAATAAATTAATTATAGCAATAAAATTCTTAAAAAGTGCTTTAAAATTTGCTCGAAAACTTTTAATCTAACATTTTTAAATTTAAAGAAAAGGGGGAGCGACTCACTGGTGACGGCCTCGATGATGTAGGGGACGTTGAGGTTCCCGCTGGACGCCAGAGCTCCGAGGAACGCCGCCACATCGGTGGCGCTCTGGAAGCACTCGTCAGACTGCTGGAAACACTGGCGGTTGTCGATCTCGAGATACACGATGGACCTGAACGCACACAGCCGAACGTTACACATCCAACACCTGCTACATAGTATGCTATTACTATCTCTCCTTGAGACGTGACCCCTCCCCTCACCCTTTGATCTCCATGTGATCCAGCTCTCTTCGGAGGCGGAGCTTGAACAGTGATGTCACGCTCCTCTTGGCACGATGCAGTAGCTGTGCGGGATCCGTCCAATCAGAACGCTTGTGCTTGCTGAGCTCGTGCTCGCTGCCGTAGTACGGGAAGATGAGTGGCTCGCCGTTAACGTCCCGGCGGAAAACAACGTTGGTGTGGAGGAGGCCGCTCAGCTCCCGCAGGAAGGACGAGGAGCGGTTTTGGAGTTCCTCTGGAGGAATGTGAACCACCAGAACCAAGCTGCCCACAGCCAGCTTCTGAGGAACGTCCTCGGCACAGTCCAAGCCGTCCCACTCACACTCGGCGTTATTACAGCCCTGGTCACAGTGACCGTCGGCATAGTGATCGCGGCAGTACTGGTCATACAGAGGACTGCGAGGAGAACAAGAGAGTTATATAGTCTATTTCCAGTTTAATTTGTATTTGGAAATTGTTTATCCCGTGTTTCCCATTTCTAGTAAATAAATGCACTCATTTAAAGCTTAATTATACGTATAAAACACATTTTAAAATATAATGAAAAATAATTGATTAAAGAAAGAAGACTTAAGAAAACAATATTTTTGATATTAATATTTGGATTAATGTATTTGATTAAAAGTGTGGATTAACACACAATAATTCTAAAGTTTCGTCTTCTGTTACAAAAATTAAATAAACTTATTTAGTTTAAATACATCTAATTTAATCTAAATATAAAATTATAATAAGAATTTGACAAAATATTAAAGAACACAAGATTCTTCACAATAAGGAATAAAATAAAATAATTTACTGCTAATGATTGAATGAAATAATTAGTAAATTTATTACTTAATTAAAATACAATTAAATCAATCCAGTAAAAAATGTCACATTTTTAAAAGATTGACAGTTATAATGCATACTATTTATTATGTAATAAACAGTAATAATAATTATAATATTATTATATCAATATAATTTTTACTCCCAGTTGTGCTTGTATTTTGTAGCCCGCTGCATGTGACACGTACTTGCACTGGCCCTCGAGTCGCTGGCAGTCGAACCCATCATAAAGGCACCCGGCGTTGGCGCACTGCTCATCACACTTCCCATCGTTGAAGTACCTCCAGCACTGCAGGGCGGCGCTACAATTCTGCCAAGGGTCGTCGAAATTCAGCGAGCAGTCGCCACCGTCCCATCCGCAGGCGTGATTGTTACACTGGGTATCACAGATGGCGTTTCCACCCCTGCCCTCGCACTGGGCGATCTCACAACGTATCTGGACCTCTGTGGGCGGGGCGATGTCTCGACCCTGCCCACCGTTGAAGGAATAATCCAGAATATGGCAGAGCAGGCCGTTGAAGTTGGCAGGGCAGGAGCAGCGGAAGAAGGGGGCATCAGCGATGGGCTGGCAGGTGCCTCCGTTGTAGCACGGGTTGGTGAGGCAGGGGGAGTCCATGCGGGTTTGGCACTCATGCCCGCTGAAGCCTGGCAGACAGAGGCAGCGGGGGCTGAGGTGCCCAGAGACACAGGTGGCACCGTTACGACAGCGCAGGGAGCCGCAGGACTGGGCATCGTATTCGCAGGACGAGCCGGAGTAACCCTACAGAGAGACAACGGTCAGGAGCGCCATTGTAAGATCAGGTGCTTCGGAGACTAAAGCTGTGGGCCTCAAAGTCTGGACTTAGCAACAAAACTGACACTGGGACCCTAGATTTTGATCCCTGCACCTTCTTCTTTCGCCACCCATCGGAGAGGTGCCCGTGAAATAGATCCTTATCGATAGCGAAGAGCCCTGGAGCGAGCTGCTTCAAGTCTGTGACTCTCTAGACGTGAGATATGTGTCAGAAGAACTCACAAACGAACAATCCCCAGATGATTCCATTCGAACGAGCGGCTCTTGAATCATTTTTGTGGATTTTGTTTTATTCTGTGCATAAATTCTTTTCAATGGATCTCTTTGCAGATGTTTGTTGCAGGTTTCTGACACACATCTAGGTTTCTGTGTTTGCTTCTCACCGGCTGGCACTTGCAGATGAATCCGTGCTTGGTGTTGCTCGCGACGGCACACGTTCCTCCATTTCTGCACGGCGTGTCCTTGCAGCCGTTGAAGACCGTTTCACAGCGCTTCCCTGGGAGCATCGCACAAGAACATTTAGAATACAAGAACAAGAACACTTCTTTCAAGAAAATGTGCCATTTAAGTGAAATTACTTTAAAAATATATTTCAATCGAGTTTAAAAATGGTAGTAAAGGAAAACTAGACTATTTTAACCAACTTTGAGAAAGGTTTTACTTGAACTAAAACATGTTTGCTTGGACTAATTATGTATTTCAGTGTCGAGAATTAATGAAACTTTAACACTTTCAGTTAAAATGTACATTTTAGTGCAGTTTTTGTTAATTCTTCTGCTATTTAAATGTTTTTCCACAGAGATTTTTGAGAGATTTTATCTTTTTTTTAATTCATGCTGCTTTTGAAAGTCCAATTTTTTGTTTTTTGCATGATTTATATTTACGTACGTCATTTTTAAGCTGAAAAACTGGATCATAATCAATCAAATATACGTCACACTTTGACAGCATTTCTTTTTTCTTATGCACTAAATATTGTGAAAGGTTGAAATCGAAACGATAGCTTGTGTGCCGTGTGTAAAGAGTTCTTGGGTGTGTACCGGTGTATCCGGTCCGGCACTCGCAGCGGAAGTCGTTGATGAGCTGAACGCAGTTGTAGGATCCTCTGGTGTCACATGGTTCAGACAAGCACTCGTTCACATCGCCCTCGCAGCGCTCGCCCACAAACCCAGGCGGGCACACACAACCGTACCCGCCGACCCGGTCCACACAGCGGCCGCCGTTAAAGCAGCGCGGCTCACCAGTTAACGGATCCGCCGGCGGAGAGCAGTCATCCACATCGATCTCACAGTGAACGCCTGAAACAGACGAGCAGAGATTTCTTGTAATAGAAAGATTAGAGAGACGGGTGAGGTAGACATAAGCTTAACAATAATGGTCATAACCACTGACCCGTGACCAGTTATACCAGTTCCAAAATGAAAGGAATGAACTGTAGTCTGAAATAAATCAACCTTTCCGTGACAAGTATATCGGTCAGTGCGTGGCGCCTGGTTCTAGCGGGAGCGAGCCGACAGATACCTTGTGTGCCTCGGGGACAGGAGCACTTGTAGGTGTTGACGAGGTCGATGCAGGTTCCTCCGTTCTGACAGGGCTGAGACATGCACTCGTTGATCTCCTTGCTGCAGTTCACCCCGTGATAGCCAGGAACACACTAAAGCGGGGAAACGGACGAGACGTGAAGCGTGCAGACACGAAGAAATGACTGACGGAGAGGATGAATGTGATCGGAGCTCACCTCGCAGCTGTATCCTCCCAGGTAGTCCGTGCACGCGGCTCCGTTCTGGCACGGGTTCGGCTGGCACTCGTCCACCTGCTCCTGACAGTAGCTACCGGTGTAGCCGGCTTGGCAGCGGCACAGGTGTGTGTTTCCTGCATCCACACACTGACCCGCGTGGCGACACAGACCTGCCACTGACACACCTGAAACATTCCGATAAACGTGAATTATTGTTTCCTCCCCCTCTGAAGGTAACACTAGGAACGCGGCTAAGCTAAAACAACTAGAACGCTTTGGGTTGCGGTTACCTTGCTGCCTGGCGGCAACCTCACAGCTGACGCTGGGCACGTCACAGTAGATGCCCGTCCAGCCGCTGGCACACTGACAGGTGAAGGATGCTCCCTGCTGCCAACAGGAACCACCGTTCTTACAGGGGGAGGAGTCACACCAGCGCACCAGGCTCTGAAACAACATTAAAACAAAATATTTAAAAATAAATACAAAAAAATTGTTTTATTTTATATTTTATTATAAAAATAAAAGTCCTTTTTTGTGGAGAGGATTGTGAAACAAAACCTGTTCACAAATGCTTGAGAATGGGAAAATGCTTCAGCACCTGGCAGTTGAGTCCGGTGTACCCATGAGGGCAGCTGCACTTGTACGTTCCGTAGCCGTCCTGGCAGGTGCCACCATTTTGGCATGGGCGTGAGTCACACTCATTGACGTCGTGTTGGCAGTAAACCCCGGTGAACCCCGGCAAACACACGCAGGAGAATGAGTTGATGCCGTCGACACACGTTCCACCGTTAAAACACGAGCTGAAACAAAAAATAATTGATAATAATTCAGAAAACGCATTTATTTACACAAATTAAAAGTAAACTGTATAATGACTTCAGAATAAATATTCACCTGCAGATGTTTTTAAATATATATATATATATATATATATATATCTGTACAAAACATTAGTAATCAATCAATAAGTGTTAAAAATAATTGGTTAAATTTTGCATAAAATCCATTAAATGACAAATGTAATGAGTATCAAAAAGTATCAAAATCATTATGAAATAAATATTAATCTTAAAAGAAAGTTACAGTTTAAAAACGTCAAGAAAACAATAAGCGTCAGCTACATGAAAAACTGAATGCGAGTCGTCGGTGGTCTGTTACCTGTCGGTGCAGTCGGGGATGTTGATCTCGCAGCTGATGCCGCTGAATCCCGCCGGGCAACTGCAGGTGAAGCTGTTCACGCAGTCTGTGCAGTTTCCTCCGTTCCTGCAGGGGGCGCTCACACACTCATCAATGTCCTCCGCGCATCGTTCTCCGCGGAATCCAGCCAGACACACGCACACGAAGCTGTTCACCCGGTCCTGGCACACTCCGCCATTACTGCATGGGTCTAAAAGAGAGCGGTGCATTTTAATAACAATATCGATATATTTTTATCGATATTAGTAAACAATCTTTATATTGCATAACAATTTTTAAACATGGATTAAATAATACTTTTATTTAATATAATATTATAATATTCAGTTTACCACTTGTACTTTTTTATGCCATATTTCAGTTCAATTATTCTCATCTTGTTTTTATGCAGACGTTTAATTTAATTATCATTACTGCATTTTTATTTTGTGTGTTATCTGCAGAGTAATCAGCAGCACACTTTTGGGGTTGAAAATGAAATGTGGTTGTGAATTGTTCTGTGTACTTCCTCATTTTGTCTGTAAATTGTTAGATTATATTTTATTTATTCTTAAAACTCTAACTTTAATAAAATTTCAAAATAGCCAAAAAGCCAATGTTTGGATATCGCCAAAGTTCAGTAATTAGTCGACGAAGTTCAGGTCGTGCTCAGACCATTGTGCTTTTGGCTGCAATTCTGGGTTATGAACACAAGATGGCAACATATTGCTACTAGTGTCTTTACATAGTCATCGTTGGTCACCAGAACAACTTCTAAAGCGGGTCGTGATGCATGCGAGCCGTACTTGGAGCGCAGTCGTCGATGTCGTTCTCGCAGAGCGCTCCGCTGAAGCCAGGGTTGCAGCGACACTGAAAGCCACCGCGCAGGTTCTCACATACTCCTCCGTTGGTGCAGGGGCTCCTCACACACTCGTTGATGTCCACCTCACATGTCTGACCTGCAGAGGAGAAGGGTGGGGGGGTAATAATCTAGTCAGAATGATTCAAATCTACAACATGCTTTAAAAATGAAAAAAAAAAGTGCTGAAGTGACTCTCTCTCCGCTTCTCTCTCTTGCTCACACTCTGTCTCAGTCTCTTTCATTTCCTTTCCATCTCTTCCTCGTCTCCTCTCTCTCTCTCATTCTCTCTCTCTCTCTCTCTCTCTCTCTCACCTTGCCATCCAGCAGGACAGTTGCAGGAGAAGCTGAGAAAATCCTCAGACTCATGACAGACTCCTCCGTTCTTGCAGGGTCGAGTCCCACAGGGAGCCAGAACATTCTCACACACCTCCCCTGAAACAAAGCAGGGGGAAATTTGATGTAAAATACAGGTTTGATGCTCAGATTACACGAGTAATGTTAACTTTTCTTGTCTTCGTAGCAAGATATCTGTCTGTAATCTGATAATAATGCAGCGAATCCCCTCAGAATCATAGGTTTGTGGTAAATGAACAGAAACTCATCGTAAAGTGATGCGAGAGTATCCCGTTATTTCACTGGTACATTTGTTAGAGTAAACTCACAGACAGAAAGTGAGGCTAAAAGTGTTTTTATGATGGTTGCGATTGCAAACGAATCCACTGTGAGTGTTTCTGGTGGCAGTCGGCTGGTGAAACACACGCTTCCCTTCTTTAGCAAACAATTGTCAGAAGCTGCTTTAATGCATCGTCTACAGCAGCACCTCCTTCTTCTCAATAATCCTGAAGGTTCTGCGCAGAACTGTTATTACTTTGCTCGTTCTATCTCGTCATTTTTCCCGCAGACACTTCCTTATCTGTTTCCACGCAGACCAGCCTTAGCAGGAAGTCACTTGACGGTTCCTTCTATTGTCAACTCTGTGCCTCGACAGGAAACAGGAAGGTGCCAAACGGGAAACATCTGAGTCACACCCTCCGGTCCGTGGTGTTATTTCTTGCACCCACTCTAGCTTTGCTCTGGCAAACCCATGGGTGTGAGTACCTGAGTATGGCAGCATGCAGTTGCACTTGAACCCAGCCACATCATCGATGCAGGAGCCCTGGTTCAGACACGGGTTCGATGCGCACTCGTTAATGTTCGTCTGGCAGTTGGGGCCACTGAATCCAGGCCTGCAGGAGCAGACGTATCCGCTGGTCATGTCCCGGCAGGTTCCTCCGTTCACACAGGGGTTGGAGAGGCACTCGTTGATGTTAAGCTGGCAGTTTCGTCCCGTCCATCCAGGCTCACACTGGCACCGGTAGCTGGCGCCGAGCTCCATGCAGCTGCCGTGAACGCAGGGGTTACTGGAACACTCGCTGTGCTTCGAGAGGCACGTGGTGTCCCGGAACCCCTCCGGACAGAGGCAGGTGAAGCTGTTTACACCATCGATGCAGGTGCCACCATTATGACACGGGTTCAATGCGCAGTCGTCGATGTTGATGTTACACATGGAGCCTGAGAAAAAAAAAATTTAATCCAAGATAATATTTCAATTAATCCAAATATTGATTAAAAAAACACAGTCTAATTTTCTCTTCCTCAATTCATGTCACTTTAAACAATTCAGAAATGCTTAATAAACAAGTAAATTCAAAAAAACTGACTGAATCGAAGCTGACAGAGGAGAGTCTGTTCATGTTTTTCCATGTAACAACCACAGGACACTCTGCAGTTAAACATAACTTTGAAGATGTGAGGCTCATCTTCCGATTCAACTCATTTTAATGTATATTTCTTAGGAATTAATTGAGACGGTCACATGACCTTTGACTATTCTATTGTGGGGGAGTGTATTTTGATGAAATAGGAAGATTATTGTCGGTTTATTACATATATTCATATGTGTATTACCTGATGTTGTGTATATTCGTGTTGATGTATTCATTGTAAGTATGTTTGTAATGAGCTTATGTTATATTTGCGCAGAGGTTTAACCTTTGTTTGGTTTGGTCCTATTGCATCCTGGGAAATTAGGATGCATTTAAGGAGTAACTTTTAACACTTGTTACAGTAACTTTACATTACTAACTTTACTAGGATTTTTGAGCTGAAGGATTTCAATTATTTGGCAACCTGAGGCTTCCTCACTCATAGACAGATTTCAAACAGAGTCTGTTCACGGTTTAACCACAATATTTTCTCCATGTAAAACTGCAGTAGATGCAGTTTTAGATATAAAATTAGATATCAAAATGGACAAGCTTCTAGCTATATCTAACAGTACTTTTGGATAATTTAAAACTCTAGGGCATTGGTCTAGTTTTTAGAGCATTTGTGATTACATTTACAGACATGAGGAATTCAAAAGAATGGTGGACGAGAACCAAACTTTTCAGGCCCAAAAAAAGCCGGTAAACTCGACACTAAAGGAATTTTCTCGAGTTGTGATCGACCTCTTTCTTTTGTCTAGTTTCTGTGTGTGTCCTGTCCCAAGTCTCCAGCCTCGCTCCAAACACACAAAGGATTTCCTCCACCCTCTTGAGCTCTTTCATTCCCCCATCTCTCCTTCTTTCTCTCTCTTTTCTTTCACACACACTCGTCGAGGGGGGAGGAAGGACCCTACAGAGGGCTGTTTACACACACAAAAGAACAGAGCCCATTTCACACACCGCTGAACAACAATTACACCCACCCTCCCTCCCTCCCTCCCTCCCTCCCTTCTCTGTGCGGTAATGGGTAACTGTTTGATTCTCTGACGACAATACCACTCTCTTTCTCTCGCGCTGAACCGAGCATAACCCTCGCTAACTTACACATAGCTAAATCTCTAAATATGAAGCCACCTGTTCAGCTAGCACCTCGTGCCTTCACTCTCCAGCCCAAAACTTTCAGATAAAGAGCTAAAAGCTTCCTGAAAGGGTCACTCTTGTGCGGCTCCCAGTTGGGAAAGGCGGTCTCTGTTATCTGATCCAGCCTGCCTTCGCTGACCACCTGTTCCCTCTCTGTCTCACACACGCACACTGATGCTACGCTAACTCACCTGAGTATCCCGGCTCGCAGACACACTCGTAGCCGTTGATCTTGTCGATGCACTTCCCGTAGTCACATGGTTCACTCTTGCAATCGTCAATGTTTATCTCACAGTTCAAACCTAGAAACGAAACAGTGATAGCACTTCCTTTATAACAACGTTTTTAGACAAGGTAGCACGGCCTAGCACTAAAATATCTCATAAACAAACCAGAGGAAGCTAACGCAGCTAGCTTGCAGAAATCATCTTCTCAGTCAGTCAGTCTGGTCAAAAATTAAGTTTTTAGCAGACCCTTCTACGAAAAGTGTTAGTTAAAGCAATATATTTGAATTATGATGTAATCACGCACGCTTTGGGCAATGGCACATTCTCCATCGCTTACCTTCAGATCAGGCAATAGCGCTGTTAGCATTAGCTTAGCATAGGTTATTGAGTACTATTAGACCAGTAGCATTTCAGAATGTAACAATTGTCTATTTTAGCATTACATCATCAGGAAACCGCTGAACACTAAACGTAGAGAGAATATAGACATACATATCTGTCGTACGGAGCAGTACTCCATTTCCATGTCAATCAAGGACTTTTCAGAAGCAGGAATACAATGCAGCATACGTTAAAGTTTCAACCGGTGTTTTAACAAAATTTCCTTCCCGAGGAAGTTTATTGACTGCGCTTAAACGCTAAATATAAACTGCGTGCATTGATGGAAATAAAGCTTTATAGAAAGCTGCTATAGCAGCTGAAAGTTTTCCAGAGCGGGAGCACGTGTAGTAAACAAGGCACAACGTTCTGCGATGAAATGTTTCTATAAAAGCATCACCACGGATCGAGTAAACCGCCGTCTCTCCGCGTGATTGTTTTACCCGTGGTTCCTTTGGGGCAGCTGCAGGTGTACGCGTTCTCCCTGTCCTGACACGTTCCTCCGTTCCTGCAGGGTTGGCTCAGACACTCGTTGATGTTGATCTCACAGAGCCGTCCGGTGTATCCAGGGTGACAGTCGCAGGTGAACGAGGCCACGCCGTCCCGGCACACCCCGTAGTGACAGGGGCTCGAGACACACTCGTTGATGTCCAGCTCACAGTGAACCCCAGCGAAACCTGCAGACGAGCGTTGAAAAATGTATTTGTTAGTCTTTATTTAGCTGAAAAAATAAATATATATGTGTAACTAAAATGTAACTACAAACATGCAAATACATTTACGGTATGGTAATTATTTAAAATGGCAAAATATATAGGATAAAATATATTTTAAATTACATTTTTATCTTTTATTTATTCAGCTAAAAAAGAAAAACTTCAACATAAAGTATTATTGACACTGGATTATAAATATAAAGGTAAATATACATATATTACATTGGAAATCAACTAAGAAAATATCAAAATCATAAAAAAGTAATAAATACAATAAAAAAATTTGGGAGGTTTTGTTGCTAAACAAATCTATTTATCATTTAGTATTTATTTTGCTCAGAATTGTTTGAATAAGAATATGAAAAAATGTGCTAAAATAATAAAATGGCAAATATATTTATTTTCTCGTAACTTCGGATCATATATTTTCTAAGATATTTCATATATTTAGGTTTAATAACTTAGAAACGGTTAACATAGATATCATCGAGTCATGGCGCTTTTCTAGCCACTGATCGAGGGAACCTCCTACCTCAAATTGGTTAAGCCACACCCACTTTTCATCAGAACATTCAGTCTAATATCTTCAAAATGAAAACATAGATTTCATAGATGAAGTATCCCCCAGTATTTCTTCTAAGTAGAAAGGGTACTGTAACATGAGTTCACTGACCCCGCCCGCCCTCAAATATGTTAAGCCACACCCATTTTCCAACAGAACCAAAACCTCTTGAAAACAAGAACATTGTACAGCTGACAGCCGAGTTATATTTACACCCCCTACTGTCTCGATTACATTCTTATTAGATGAGAACAGCGGCAGACGCTCACCTGGAGTGCATTCGCAGGTGTATTTGTTGGGTCCGTCTGTGCACTTGGCACCATTTTTACAAGGCGTACTAGCGCACTCGTCCACGTCCACCTGACACAGGTTGCCTGAAAACCCTGCAGGAAAGAGCAGCGTGTTATGTTATTTCTGACGGGTCGCTCGGAACACGCGCGTATGGAAGGCGCATGGTTACCTCGAGGACACTCGCAGTGGAACGAGTTGATTTTGTCGATGCATTTTCCGCTGTTGAGGCAAGGCTGCGACGCACAGTCGTCCGTGTTGGTTTGACAGAACACACCCTCGTACCCTAAACAGAAAGAACCCGCTGACACCTTTAAAGTGAAACCTTGCGTCCTTCTAAACACAGAAGGGTTTGCTTCTTCAGATTACCGATTACAGATTAGCGATTTTCTGCTCGTAAAGCTCTCTGATTGGTGCATGTTTGCGTTGAATGAAAGTTGAAACGCTGAACCAATAGGAAAAGACAAAACTAGTCTTGAACGAATCACCAGAATCCAGACCTGGCATGCAGATGCAGTGGAAGCCTCCGATCTGATCCAAGCAGGTGGCGTCGTTTTGGCACGGGTTCGACTTGCACTCGTTGACGTCCATTTCGCAGCGAGGTCCTTCATACCCCTGGAGACACTTGCACTGGAACGAGCCTTTGGTGTTGAGACAGCGGCCTCCATGCTCGCACGGGTTCGCCCCTGCAACACAAAAGGGGAGGAGTTACGACGGAGCCGAGGCTGGGAGGATGCTGCGAATGCAGACGGTTGTTACCGAGCGAGCACTCGTCGATGTCCTGGTTACAGGCGGAGCCGGTGTATCCGGGAGGACAGGTGCAGATGGCTTTTCCGCTCACAGGGTTTGTGTCGCAGTTTGATCCCTTCTGACAGGGGTTACTGATGCAGGCGTCGTCGAGATGGCACAGGAGACCTGCACGACACACGTTCCGTTCATTATAGAAACGCAGACCTTTGTCCCAAAAAAATGTGTTTTCTACCTCATCTCTCTAGTTACATTCAAACCCCATTCCACGAGAACCAGCTGGTGAAACAGAGCAAGAGTGGCACGACGGATATACAGATAATTACAAAACTAAAATAAAACTATGTCAGATATCTTCCAAAATAAAACAAAACAAAAAGTTTAAATCAATATAATTTTTTTAAAACTTTTAAAATGAACAAAAAATTGACAAAACTTACAAGAATGTAAACTTAAAAAAATCGAAATAAAACAAATGAAACTAAAAACATTCCTTAAAAGAGCAACAAAATTAAACAAAGCTACAATTCTAAAAAACAAAAACATCTATATGTATATAAATATTGGGTGAATAAAAATCTGATAATTAAATATTATCTAAACAAACTATAATAAACCAGTAAAAATGTATATTTATTTATAAAAATGAACCAATAAACAAATACGTAAGTACAAATAAATATCTTTTTTAACACAAAAACCATGGACTGTAAAAATAAAAATATTTACAAAATTATTAAAATGGGCTGAAAACATAAATATATAAATTCATCACAAGAAAATACTGTATTGTGAAAAATGTGATTTATTTTTTAATAATACGCAGAGAGTGTTTTTCAGAAACATTTTAAAATAATACATCTGATGTAGTATTTATGTAGCGGAAAATAAAATATATTAAATAAAGAATAAATAATTTTCAAATGTCGCGAGTGGACTGACCGGTGCGTCCATGCGGGCACTCGCAGAAGAATGACGCCACCCTGTCGTGGCAGGTGGCTCCGTGCGAGCAGGCAGCGCTGGCGCAGTCGTCGATGTTCTCGCTGCAGTCGTCGCCCGTCCAGCCATTCACACAGACGCAGTGGAACCCGCCCACGGTGTTGTGGCACGTTCCTCCGTTCTGACAAGCGTTGGGAGACAGCTCGCACTCGTCCACGTCTTCCGTGCAGTACTGACCTGCAGCGAGGCGACGCGGTTAGACGTGTGGGCAATAGGATGTAGGGTAAAGAATGGAGGTGGGGAGTTACCGGTCCAGTGTTTGTCACAATGGCAGTTGTAGGTGTTGACACCGTCGATGCAGCGGCCGCCGTTCTCGCAGGCGTGCTGAGTGCAATCGTCCACGTTGTGTTCACACGTGTGACCCGTGAACCCTGCAGGAGACAAATCCATCATTCAGGAAGTCTAGGACTTGTAATAATTATAATAATAATAATAATGTTTTTTAATGCCTTACACTTAAGGACACCGGCCCCCTTCAAAGAGAGTTTATGAGCTACAGAGAGTGAGCGGTTCATCCAAGCCTCTCACCGAAGTTAAATATAAACTCAGAGTCAAAAGAGCCGCATTCCTGTAGAATCTCTACCCCCCCCCCCCACCCACTCCCCCTCTGTTAATGAATGACCGCATCCACAATGACCGGCGCTACACGAAAATCAGATTTACTTCCTTTAAAAAGCACTGTACCTACAAACGTAAAACCATTAAAACTCAAAGAAATAACAGCTTAAAAAATGAATCTATTTATTACTTTAAACATTCTACCCATTTCTATTATTACTGAAATATCATTGAAACATATCATTTTTATTACTTTTATATTTGGCTTGAATAGTTTCATTTCGATTTATGTAAAATGAGTTTGAAAATTGAAAAAATTGAAAATGAAAGAATCTTTTATACTTCTGGTTTATTTATTTACTTCATCGTATATAATGTTATATAATGTATAATTTATTATTTTTGAATAAAGAAAATACATATAAATTATAAATATAAAATACATTAGAAATGGCAAACGTTCTATTTTTAGAACCTCTTTAATTATTGACTTTTACTTTAAATAAAGGAATTCCAACTACTGTATGCCGCGGTTGAATCGTTCCCTGGGCAGGTTCCCTACTCTCATTCCTATGGGCTGATAAGTGTCACGAGCCACTCGAAGCAGTCGTACCTGGAAGACAGGTGCAGGTGAAGGAGTTATCGCTGGTCTGTGAGCAGGTTCCTCCGCTGCGGCATGGTGAGGGATGGCAGGGGTGGTAGAGCCGCTCGCAGTGAGTGCCGGCATACTCCGGGGGGCAGCGGCACTGGTACGAGCCCACCTCATTGATGCAGGTGCCTCCGTTACGACAGGGCGAGGACGACAGGGCGCACTCGTTCACGTCTTGCCGACAAGTCTGGCCATGAAAGTTGGGCGGACACATGCAAATGTAGTGAGAGTCGAAGGCGGAGCACTGCCCACCGTTGGCACACGGGTTGGAGGCACAGGGGTCGGCCTGCTGGCAGGTTTTTCCTGCAGAGAAACACAGCTCAGTGTTATATGTTTGAATCCATATTTGCAGATAAATGCATCGCCTCTTTCTCCGTGTTCCCCTCACCGGACCAGCCGGGCTGGCAGCGGCAACTGAAGGTGTCGAGAGTGAGCAGCGAGCAGGTTCCTCCGTTCCGGCAGGGCGCGTTCATGCAGGCGTGATTGACAGGTGTCAGACAGAGCCGGTCGCTAAATCCCAACACGCACTCGCAGACGACGTCCACCTCATTGCCCTGCATCTGCAGCCGGCAGACACCGCCGTTGCGACACGGAGATGGGTTGCATGGGTTCGGGAATTGACACTGGGGGCCCACAAAGTCTGCAGGACACCTGGAGGAAGGCAACATCGATCGTCAAAAATAGAAAGTGATCAATATGTGAAGATTAGAGTTAGTTACGGTATGAACCAAAACGTTCTGCTTTCAACCATTTTATAACATTTTGCACAACAGTTTCATAATTTATATGATTTTGTTTGATAGGATTCATCTATTACCGCTATTTTTAATCAAGGAACATGATTAGTGGAGAGTTCCGTCAATAATAATGTAATAATCAGAGAGTCTAGGATAAATAAAAAATAAAATCTTCAGTAGAACGGAAACATTTACTTTAGGCTGTCTCACAGTGGGAATACCGTACTCATGGTTTTGGTTTCTTAGCATTTAAACAGAACAACCATTTAATGTAGTAAGCTCATGTTTATTAACTTTGCCAATGACAAAATAGCAAAAACGTTGCTAAATACTTCATTATGTGGAAAATATTACAACAGAAATCTAGAGACAAATTCTTGATCCACGTTTCTGTCCTGACGAGTGTGTTTATCCATATCTGGTAGCAGAGATTCTGTCCTGAACTCTAGTAAACTCACAGCGGTTGCAAAAGTCCATTTATCGTCATTTACCAGTTTTTGTCCTGAACTCTGGTAAACTCTTAGGTGGTAGAAAGATGAATTACGGAAAGACGTGAAATGACATATATATGTAAGATAAAATATGATAAAAAACAGAAACTCTCAAACCATCTTTTCAAGCCAAACCACAAAATAACATTGTTTTTGCCAAGTTTTGCTGAGATTTAAAAAAAAAATATATTGTAACTGATTAATTTAAAGGTAATATTATTTGATATATTATTTTACTGGCTTTAGAGATTGTTTGAAATGCTTTAAGGGAGAAGTAATCCAGCTTTGATGCATTTACATTAAAGTGTTTGACATATTGTGATTTTATGTTATAACTTAATTCTATTATTATAGCACAAACCTCATTTTCACTGATGTGACTCTATAAATATCTAACGATGACTTGGTTCTATGCAAAAATTCTAAATGAGGTTTTGTTTGTAAAAGTAAGAGAGCGAACACTTGTGTAAAGCGTATGAAAGAGGAGAGTGTTCAGACTCATCGAGATTCCTCCGGGTGATCGGGAGAACCACTGCCACATGCCCCCTCTCTCTCTCTCTCTCTCTCTGTCTCTCTCTCTGCAGCAGGTGTGAGAATTAATAAGAGCAGCTGGGCAGAGGGCCCCGCCCACTTCACTCTACCCCTCCCTTAAAGCCTGTTGCCATGACGAGTGGCATAAGGTCACTAAGGCAGCTCCCAGGAGGGATCAAAGCCCCGCCCCTCTCAAACCCCTGCTGTGGGTTATCTCACTTCACCAGAAACTCAATCCTTTGAGACGAATATGAATGAGAGCGAGGCAAAGTCGTCCCAGGTTTGTACCGGAACGAGTGAAAGCAGAACAATCAGGGGTTTCTGCGCTTTGGTTAACAGGGCTGGGTAAGTGAAAATAACGTTCATGTGACGGAAAACGTGTCCATTTATTGTTTTTATAAGTGAATATTGTAATTTTCCCTGAAGATTGAGACCAATTAAAGGTTTGGAGGCTTGTTTAGTGAAGACTTCCGTATTGTAATTACCGAATCCTTGTACTTCCTTTTAGTTTGTTCTAATCCTAAAGCCTTCAGTAGCTTTTGTGATAAAGTGAATACAAATCTGAAAAAGTGATAAAATCTCTTTTAATTGTTTACGATTGCAATAAACGAATGAAGCATTAAATATCACATCACTGAATTAAGCTCTGGGCTTCTTTCAGGCTCCTACCCTGGTTCTCAGGGCTTCCAGCATCAGGAACATCAGCAGCCACAATGCCCAAATGTTTATTTATGGTCATCCGGAAGCATAGCATCTGTCCTGAACTCCAGTAAACTCTCAAGAGGTAGCAGGAGTCCAGAGATTCTGTCTTCAACTCCATTTATGTTTTATATTGTTAAAGAAGAGTATAAAGAAAGCTACATTTTGAATTTAACATATCTGTGTTTGCTTTAGAAGCACATTCTACTTCTCAAAAATCAACGGTAATAATGCCAGTCAATTATTTAACGTGCTTTATTTTTAAAATGTTGATTTCTAAGTCATTCAGCACAAGAATTGGTTGGAAAATATTTTGAGCTGAGCATCCCCAAATCTTCTTCCCAGACATGGATGAAGCCATCTCACGTCAGACACAAGCGCAGATGTCTGAGAGCGAGTTTACTCGAGGCACTCTCTCTCTCTCTCTCTCTCTCTCTCTCTTTGTCTCCAGCAGCAGGAGCAGAAGTCATCTGCAGCCTGTCGTGGCAACAGGTCCGAGAGCACGAGCTGCACCTCTGAACAGATGCTGCGCTGACCTCTGACCCGGAGCACATTTGTGACTGCAGACTCCAGTGGGCTGCTCCACCATCTGCTGCTCAGAGCGAGCGAGCGAGCGTTCACACCGCAGACTTCCTGCCCTCGGTGTCAAGCTAAACAGCAAACTTTCCTTTTCTCCGTCTGGCCCTTGGTTCACACCTGAGACTCTTTCCGTGTGGTGCTGGTGATTCTAGAACGTTCAGAAGCACTTTTAGTAATAACAGAAAACTCATGTGAGGTCAAGCTCTGTGATTGGTTGCTATGCTAATCACAAGGTGATGATTGGCCCAACACTCTCACAGGTGAGTCGGGGGGTGACTCTCTCACCACTCCTCCACTGCTCATGAAACATGCACCAGAGAAGCTCCACACACGATGTGAAACTGGCCGTTTTTGTAAAATGCAGAAGTTATGCAACACACGGCAAGTCATGAGTCTAGACAAGAGCCGCTTCACACGAATCTGGAGGAAATTCAAGTTTATTCCTGTGTTTCTACGAAACGCTTCAGTGAAACACAAACAGCCAGATGGTTCCTTCAGTCTGCTCTCAACATCTTCTCCCTCAAAGCAACTCATCATGCAGCGTTCCATTATTAATCCTTACAGACTTCCTGAAACGTTTATTTTCAATTCTGAGGGCACTTTGAGCCCTTTTCAACTTTATTTCACTGAATTGCTTATGAGTTGTTTGTGGTGGGCGGAGCCACATCTAAATAAAGTCTGATGAACGTCAAGCATTTGCTGAATCTCGGAAAGCATTCCTGGATTCAAGTGACAACTCACTTTCCAATTAGCATCGCAGCATTCCAGACATTCTAAAAATGATGTCGGCACCTTTCGGAACACACACGGCAGCAAAACCTCCAGCAGCGTCTGAATTCAACAAACAGCAAGCTTCTGAAAAAAGGAAACAGCGGAGCCGCGTAACTCTGGGCGCACCTTCGAATACCTGAGATGACTGCATGAAGATGGCACCAGCCAAAAAGGTCAGGTTCCTTCGTATCCAGAGCTATCTACGGATGTCTGGGCGGCAAAGTGAGAGCACCTAAAATCTCTTTCACGAAAGAGTTACTTGCTTTCTGAAGAAGCAAATTACTAGTGTACAAAACTCTACGGAACAGAAAGAAGAGAAAAAAATGGTTTGGCTTCACTTGAAAAGCACTGACACGACGGTGAGTGAGCTCATAAAAAAGTAAAGGAACTATTATCATTGAAGAAGATGGAGAGTGAGTTTCAAAGAGATGCTTAAAATTTTCGGCCATATTTACAACATATCGAGCGATCAGCAAACCCCACGAAGATCTGTTTCAAACCCACACAGGAATAGCGTCAAAGGGAGTATTTCTGGAAGAAGTGATGATCAAAAATATCTCTGCTCTTCCTGTTTATCGACCGGGTCATCACAACAGGATGCTCCGGGTTCAAACTCATCCGCAGATCCACCGAAGCAAGAAGCGTTCATTCTTCTTTCGCCTACTTCACACCGGTCTGACACAAAACTGCGAAAGCTTTAGGAGGTGATCGGTCTATGCAAGAAATACCAAACACAGTGCAAAAGTATTTGAACCCTTTCCTCTAGAGGGGGTCAGTTTCACTTCACATTGCCATTGAAGATGAATTGGGGAAATGGCTCGCATTTATTCAAAATGGCCAAATAAATGCTACTGGTTGTAAAAGAACACATAAATAATTTTATAAAAAGGTGTTTACACCAGGGTTACACCTCCCACATCCAAACGCCATTCACTCTTGAGACGCTCAGTAATTCAGTCAGCAGTCCACCTTAAACCATGACTTTGGGCTTTTAGAGGAGAGATCTTTTCAAATGGTAACCGGGTTAGCCTGAAACACTGCTACTTTATAAAAAACACAATTCAAAATCTCTAAACAGCCACAGTGGGTGGGTCCTCGGAGGTGTGGTGAGGAGCTCTGGTTTAGATGGAGCTCAGAGCTGCTGCTTCTCCAGGAAGGAGCATCATTTTCAGATGTTCCATGGACGCTGTTCCAGGTGTCCAGACACAGCGGCACTGGTAAAGATCCAGAACATGTTGTACTGAGCTGGAAGGAACGAGGTGAGGGAAGTCTGGCCCATATAAGCAGTAGGTTACTGGCCCCAGACTTCATGTAGAGCCAGGGAAGGCTGCATGAACGACCCCCGATTGAAGCCTTGGAGTTATTTCCAATATACTTGTGGTTGACCACACGTGACTAGATTGCAACCCCGTGCCCTAGACTTGCATGTTTGCAACGTAGCACACATTTAAAATCCAAATTATTGTCTGTGATCTTTGCATTTTTGTTTTTCAAGTCTTAAAGGGTTCAATTCCCCCGTTTTACAGAAGCACCCTTCACCACCTGCCTCGGAAAAACACATGAAATAAACTCTACTAAGATGATAAAAGACAAATTCTGCAAAGCCAAACATAGATGCATGGATGCTAGAGGACTTGTATTGCATGCTAACTGTGCGAGAGTGTGAGAGAGAGACAATGGGAGGAGAGGGCCAGCTGTTGGGCTGAATGGCATGAATAGACATCGACAGAAGCAGCGTCCCGCTGCAGCAGGGCACCAACGGCTGCTGGGGGGTGCTCCTTTATCCAATTTTCAAACTGAATGACTATGGGCGCGTGCACGCTCACACATGCGCACAACTCAGGGGTGCTGTAAGCTTTGTGGGGTTACTAAGAGAAGGTGTGGGTCTGAAGATGGAATTTTAACGCAGCTTGCAAACAAATGCACAGGTACAGAAATGATCACTTCTTAAAACTCACTCAGAGACTTTCTTTTCCAGCCAGAGACATTATTTGGAGCAATGCTGAAGCCAGTCACTTTTTAAACATAAGATGGGAGTGGAATGTGACTGTGTGAGCAGTAAGTGGTATGATGACAGTCGTTTTTTTGATGAAAGTCACTATTTTTTCACTAATTTTACAATGGAACAGAATTCCTAAAAATATCAACGTACTAAATATTACATTTGTGCTGATTTAATAACATAAATAACTCTACAAGACTTTTAATTAGACAACTATGGTATTAATATGCAAACCTGCTAATGGCCTGACTGGATTCACTGATCTATGCTAAGCTTTGCTAACACTGCCAGATTTCACATCAATCATGATACTAAACATTCAAAACCTTCTAAATAATTGAACATGTCGATTTTTTAATGGGACAGGGCAGAAAAGGGCATGTTTTGAACAGAGAAAACTTGCGTTTTCTCAGGCTGATGTTTGTATTTCCTTTAGTAACATATTTCCATTTGTTTTTACTGATTTTCACGCTTTATTAAACTTTCACATTCTCAATCCTAGGCTAGGTTTTCTTTTATTTGATGAGATTTGCAAGTTTTGCACATGACTTGTTACATTAAAAGTGCTTTACAAATAAAATGTTGTCGTAACTTTTTGTTAAACATCATAAAAAATTGTTTTCATTTGTACTTGAAAAGCTAATGCTAAAGCTAATCCAGATTTTATTCTGACCATTCCTATAAAGGTGCAAGTTTTTTTTTCAATTCACAAAATCTGATTTAATGAAGTAAATTCCCTCCATAACCATCCGGTATTCTTAGGGATGCCGTGTAAAGGAAAGTCTGCACATACCTGCACCATGCTTCTCCATTAGCCTTGTAGTCGCAGATTCCTCCATTCTGACAGTGTTCTGAGCATCTCTGCCCTAAACAAAGACACACAGCAGTCAGTTAGCGCCATCACAAAGCACCTGTAGGACTCCCAGCGCACCTGTCAAAGCCACCACACCACCGACAGGCCTCCATCCAGAGCCCGCGCCCTTTGTTTAGAGGCCGCCGCCAAGAGCCACTAGCCTTTGTCGGCCTGTGAATGACAGACTTTGATGGAAGACTGGAAAGGGCTGGGGGTGGTGTGTGAGGGAGGTTTTACTATTGAACCAAAGAAATCCCCAAAACCCCAGATACCCAACGCTGAGGCAGGAAATAGCTCCACTTTCTTACCAGGTCCCTCTTATCAGAGCATTAAATTGTGTTTTCATTTTAAAGTCAACAACCATGAAAATGTAGTTTGTTGTGGAAGAATGTTGGAAACTACACTTTGTACAATTTGGATTAAGTTGAAGCGAAGCGAGCATCAAGCAGCTTCAGCCACTTGCCAAACGAGGACTTTTCAGTCTTTTACGATGAGGAAATGAGCAGATGCAGCAAAAAGACATTTTAAAAGAGGGCTCCAACACCATCTAAACAGTTCTTTTAACTCTGAGAACTTTCTAGTGTAGTTCCCCAACATCGATGATGAGTAAATGGTGACGAATGTCGATAAATACTGTCTAATTTATCTCTTAAAGTGTGCCCGAATGAACACTTTTGTTTCAAAACATTGAACTTACTTCAACTTTATTTCACAGGCACAATGTATAATTGAATCTGGCCTAAATTTAACTCTTTTCTACAGTCAGCCATTTGATAAAGTTCACAAACCTCACGAAAATAAAAACATGCATTATTTGGGACTTTAACCGTGCACACGCATCTAAATGCGTCCATGTAGGGAAGGAAGTGTATTTATATTCCAGAAGCGTGCATCGTCACACGCTGAGGATTAGCGGCGCATCTCTGCAGCCGTCTGCAGTTGTGCTCTGTTTGAATGAAAGCAGCTGCCGTCTTTAATTGGTAACGACCGCCCCGAGAGAAAAGGCTCTTAGACTGGTTCTTAGAATAGATTAAACCCCTCAAACCAATTTTGCACTCCAGTGCATGGACTGAAGCACATCTGACCAATTTACTTAAAATGGGACACAAGAGAAAGTTACTGAGAACTCTCAGAACGTTTTGAAAAAAAGGCAAAACGTTTTAAACCTCCAGCAAAATCCTGAGCAGCAGACATAAAAAGATCTGTCGGACTGTTTCCCAGGCATCCCTCTCAAATATACTGCCTGGTCAAAAAAAGGTCACACTCTTTGCTGGACCACTTTTATGCTTGGAATGCATTTGCTGTGGCATTTTTTCGATAATCTTCTGCACAGTCTCAAGATTCCTCAAAATCTTGCATTGATGAAGGTAGAGTCTGACCTTATCCAGCACATCCCAAAGAGTCTCATTGTGGTTAAGGTCCGGACTGTGGTGGTGGTGGCCAATCGATGAGTGTAAACGATGCCTCATGCTCCTTGAGCCACTCTTTGAAATTTTGCAGGAATTAATAACAGGAGGCTCAGAGCTATTTGCTAAATATAGTTGGTGACTTCCTGTCCAAAGAACATGGTTGCCTTGTCTAAAAGCCACCCAAAATGGTGCAAAACCAATGGAGTCTCAAGCCCCAATTACATTAAACTAATTTCACGGTTTGGTGCCATTCATATGTAGGTGACAAACCTAGACTGAAAAAAAGGTTTGGTTGGAATGAACTTTGACCTGAAAAACCGATTCTCAATTTGCAAAGGTTTCGTCGAATCAGAGTAGAGAACTATTCGTTACAGAGATTCTACCAACAGGCTATGGAAACGTACATAAGTTTGGGCTTTGTATTCGTCTGGCATGTGATGTGTGGGACAAACATGGTCCGAGTCTGGTAGAGCTGGTGTTGTTTTTAATGCTGCACACGAGACATTGGCCAGACACCATGTAGAATAGGCTTCCGGACTTGGTCTTGTCATTAATTTCGCTAATTGTTTCATGGAAAAGCTGGTGGTTGAGTCAGAGGTGGCAAGAGTTCAGACGGCAGGATTGTAGACCCAAAATTTAAGTGGAAGCAGGTAAGAAAAAGTGCATACAACTGCACAAATGTCAAGGGCAAATTGCACGGGAGTGACAATCGCACAGTGGGAATTACTAAAGACGCAATCTGTGAGAGTCGCAAGATATTTGACATAGCAACTCTGAAACATGTAGAAACATGTTCTGACTAGAAATAAAGTCTGCACTTACCTACAGCCAACGATGGAGCACAAGTGAAGTCACTTCTTACGAGGGTTTGGTTGCGAGACTAGTTTTCAGACATGGCTAGACCTATCCAGCTGCACCACTCTCCAACACACCAACACTGGTGCACCAGAGTCAAAACAATCAAGATACTCCTTGCTGCAGACTGTGGAGTGGTAACACCAGGTAACTGGTAGGCTAACCATAACCCTAGCCATAACTATTTCCATACCAAGATATGAAACTAAAACTACTGCATAGAGCCATTAGGTGCAGCTGATCACGTGATCTGGCTCCTCATGCAGACACAAATGCCTCCTGAACATTCTCATGCTGGCGTTCTAGAAGTATGGGGCAAGTGATGTGGATACGATTGGACATGGACAATCCTAAAGTCCTGCAGTGTGAAATCCCCTCTCACTAATCTAGAAAGTGTGAATTCAGCAACTGGTTGCGGTGTGAAAAGGTCTGTGGCATGACTAATGAATAGAACAAATACATGGGAATAAAACTTCATGACCAACTTACTGGGCATCCTCTGTCGCAAACAAGCCACAATGTTATAAAATGAACACGCTTATTAGAAGAGAGCAGGAATTGCAAGAATATACGCACAAATAAACTTCCCAGACTGTGCAGAAGGTCTCTGGGATTCATTCACTTGTTGTCTGGCTCTTGGTTCCTCTATGTTTGGGCAGGGAGGGGGGCACGCGCGACAGCTGCGGAGCCCACGCCGCGTGGACAAAAGAAATCAGAGTCCAGCACGAGCCATAAAACACAGCCTCGAGCCATTGTTTACCGGCGCACGAGAACAAGAGGACACCCCCACCACCACCACCATCATCCCGAACCCCCTCCCTTCACCCAGCGCTCTCCTCCAGGCTCCTCTCGCACAATGCAACTCAATCAACAATGCATGAGTTTTAGAAGAGCAAACAACTCCATAAAAATCATAAAACACGAGTCAAAATATCATAAAGCGAGCTCAGGAAGTGAAGAGGACACTTTCAAGTCAAGTTTGAAGAGAAGGAAGGTTACTGAGATAACGAGAACAGAAAACATATCAAAAACAAACTGTGATGGCGTCAGTTTTGCAGATTGGATGCAGATCCCAACTAAAATTAGATTTATGCATTTTTTTGTGTTAAATACGAATTTAAAGCAGTAGAAAAACGACGCGCAACAAGTGATGCGCCTAAAAACCCAACGCAGGGAAAACAGCAAGCGCGCGCGTCAGAAAACAACTGAATAAAGGACGCCCCGTGTTCCCCGTGCCCTCGGCTTGAAATGGAGATATCTGGAGTCAAAGGAATACCTTGTGCCGGCGTCGCGAGCGATGCTGCTGCCGTCAGTAGCGTTAATCTCACCAAGAAACGGTTCATAATAACTCCGCCTCGGTTAACTCCTTTAAAGTCCTTCCAGAAGCTCTCATAGATGCTCCGAGGTCTCCTTTAAATCTCCAGAAAGTGCAAAAGAGTGAGAATAAATAATAAATAAATCCCCGCGCGTCTCCGGAGCGACTGTTCGTGGGAAACTCTCTCTCGGTTCTGAGTGAACGGAGCGGAGCGCGTCTGTGTGCGCGCGCGCTCGCGTGACGTCACAGTCGCGTGGGGCTATGAATGGTTCCTCTCTCGCGCGCTTTTATGTGTGTACTTCTAAAATCAGCTTTTCTTCTTTCACTCCGTGATTGTTTATTCTTCATCTATCTGCTGTTTCTACCTGAACCAATGCTTTTTGTTGTGTGTGCGTTTTAATGAAAATAAAAAAGAACCTCTGTGTAAATACAACTCACGCGCCGCAAAGGTAACTCCGCCCCTTTTAAAGCGACTCTTTTAAGCCCCTTTAAGGTCCGAATTCGACTATACTACACTATTTCCTTTGACAGAATTTGGGTGACTGAGACATCACTCATTTACACATATTTATTCCTAATAAAAGTTGTGTGAAGCGTATTATATATAAAGGAAACTTAAACCCAAATCCTCAGATTTAATTATCTCTGCTAGGCTACGCTAAGAATAATAGACCAATGACTGTAAAACAATATATACGGACGACGTAAGACCGTCTCCAGCCATGGTGGTCACAAGCATGATTTGAGCGTGGCCATGACAGAAAGTGAAAATTCGTTTTTTTATTCATCATAGTAACAACTAAATTTATTTAGGACAGCACAGAACACACACTAGCAACCAAACTGTTTACCCCAGCAACCAAACTCTATCTTAGCTTTGAAAAACAATTGAAACATGGTGGTTGGTTTTATAAATTAATGTCATAGAGGGAACCTTGTGTTGTGTCACTTAACCCTCTATAGCAACCAGACTGTTTACCATAGCAACCAAATCGGCTTATCTCTCTCTCTCAGCTTAGATCATAGAGACACAGGATTGGTTTATTTTACTCACATTGACATGGGTAACATTATATCACTGACCCCTCCATAGCAACCAGACTGTTTTTGGATGCTAAATTTAGCCATCTAGTTTTATAATTATTTTTAATCTTTCCCTTGTTCAGCTAATTGTGATTGTATTGTGCCTTGAAATAATAGAAAAATACAGACACACACACATATATATATATATATATATATATATATATATATATAGATATATATATATATATATATATATATATATATATTCCTGATTACAGTATTTATTTTTTTTTAAACTAAAGAAAATGTTACTTTGTACTTTATTAGGCTAAATTTGAATAGAAGATTATAAAACAAATCCTTGATAGAATCATGGACACGGTGTTCAAATCTAACATTTGTAGTTGAGTAGAATGATCATTTTTAATCCAAATATTTCTGGTCTAATCAGATTCAATGATCTATGCTAAGCTACGCGAACAAAATGGCTGGACATGCTTCAAAAGTGAAAAAACACCAACTATCTTTTAAATTACGTTTAATTGAGTCAATGGCATTGTTTAGCTTAACAAAGTAGAATAAAGTGATGAATTCAATTTAAATGAGTTGAATTAAATGTGCATTCTTAACTCTTTTTGCACATCTCTCCTTAACCGGTCAGAAACCGGCGCCAGCGGCAGAAAGTTGTGATCCTCCCCTAAACAGTTCCTCACAAGAGATGAGACAGGAATAAACCTGCAAATCCCACGTTTACTCCAGAGAAAAGTGTGAGAACATTTTTTTTCTTTCCTTCCCTTGGAGTGAAACCAAACGGAGCAGGGAGCGAATGTTTTAATGTTCCCAAACTGACAATCATTCTAGGAAATCTCTGCTTCGGAGTAAAACAAAGACAATTCCTTTTTTTAAACTTAAGCAGACTCTAATAGCAAACAAAGGTTGGTTTCATTAGAATAAAGTTACTGATTTAAACAGCACTCGAGGGAGGGTAAAAGTCAGAGTAGTTCAGATTTTCCTGCGTGCACACCTTTGTTTTTCTCTACTTCTCTTGGCAAGAAACCGTCAGTTTCGGCGCCTCGGGAGCCGTAGTAAAAGCCGTCACTTCTGACAGCATGCGGGGCCCCGTGAGTCCGGCCCGTGAGAAACACTCGAGTGCAGAAACTGCAACCGGAGGGCACGGCCAAAAACGAGAGTTGAATTAAAGGACGAAAGAGAGCGTGTGGCAACACGGTAAACACACGAGTTTCGCTCCAAACCCTTCACTCAAAGCCAGTGGTGGCCAGAAACAAAATAAATGTAATTCGTTACTGTACTTAAGTCACTTTTTCAGGAATCTGTACTTTACTCAAGTGTTTCATTTTGGGGAGACTTTTTACTTTAACTTCACTACATTTCAAAGTCAGATATCTTACTTTTTACTCGACTACATTTTGGGAAATCAGTCGTTCCTTTTTATGTAATGAGTGGATAAACAAACGTAAACTAGTCGTGAGCATGTGCGAGCCACCAATCAGGGAATAGCACGCGCTCTGTTTTAAATGGTTTTGGTTGCCACTTGGTGGCATCTATTTTGCGAGAATGCAGTTCAGTTTCAGTTCTACAGCAGAGCCCCTGTCCCTGAATAAATGATGGAAGAAACTCCTGAAACTAGTTTCTGTTACAATTAGCAGGTCATATTTATGCACATACTTTACAAAGGGTTCTAGTTGTCTGTGCTCTTAGGAACCTTAGGAAAAATCTTTGTAACCTTTGCCAGACTGAGTCTTGTCACAACTGCTCCTAAGCCGTTCCTCATGTTTCTCTTTTTCAATGAGCGGTAAGGTCTTATATAGACAGTTGTGTGGCTTTCTCAATCAAGTCCAATCAGTATAACTAGACACATCTGGACTCAACTGAAGGTGTAGAAGCATCTCAAACATGTCTAGAAGAAATGGACAGCACCTGAGTTACATACGTCACAGCAAAATGATCGCAGAGGACAGTGTGACAAGGCATTAGGAGAGAACGGGGGGGAGGGGGGGCATGCTTAAATATCTTATAAAAAGGGAAGGAAGGGAGTTTTAGGAAGGGAAACAGGAAGCTCAGCTCTTCTCAAATTGAGCCGCCTTAAAGGGGTACTCTCTAGATTTCTAAAGTCCTGTTAGATGACATAAGCAGAAAGAGCCTGGAGTTTGGGACTTTGACAATAGCAGAGAAATATAAAAGTCAGGCTCGAGACGCAGCAGCTGAAGAGAAGTCAGTTTTTGGATGCACGTCCAAACAAGTCACCTTTAAAGGGGCCCTAGTAAGCATTACACTGGTGATTTTTTTTACCAAATTTAGAGATTTGAACCCCTTCAGACTTTGCACCCGTTTAAGAGTAAATCATACAATTCGTTCAATTTAAAGCCTATTTTCCACGGAACCAAAACAGTGATTTTTTTTATTTATTTTGACCGAAACTTGATGTGAAAAAATATTCGATGCGATCATAATTATTTTATTTAAAGTTTTATAAAATTTTGAAATGTTTGACAAAGTTCTGGACTTCTCCGTGAACATTTTTTCATTCTTTTCATTTCATTAGCAACATTTAATGTCATTTTATAAATGAAGAAAAAATTCCAATGCCAACGTTTTATGCCATTTTAAAAAGCCAAAAAGTTTTTTCAATGGTAATATTTTCATGCCATTAATTATTTTCTTTACAATAGATAACTAACCAAAGCTGAAATATCAACCCATCGTTTTGGCTCCATAGGTTTCCAAGCTTTTACCGCCCTGTGAAGTGTTAGGAAGGCTATGCTTCAATACTTCAGAATTAGCTCCGAAGGGGTGAAAACCCTGTTTGTGAAACATTAAAACTGACAAAAGTAGACTGTGGTTTGAATATTTGACTATGAAGACTTTAATGAGAATCTGTCTAGAAAACGTCTCTCTCCACATGTTTAATCTTGATCACTTTACTAAAGAATCTCTAGAAGTGACCAGATTATAGGCACGGTAATCACCTGACCAATCTCCCACACTCACACGCCCCGTGAACGAGTCCTGACCTGCATCTGCACATCCTCTCCCCCTCGGGCGAATAATAAAAGCTTTATTTGCATTTGTAAAGCTGATGACAGATTGAACCCCCATTGCCGCAATCTCCCATCTGAGACGAGCATGCCTGTACTCTCTGCCTCTCGGTGAGTGTGTAAACATTAGTTTTGAAGACAATACGGCCTGCAGTCTCTCCAAACACTCAGCAAACCTACTGAAGAATAGACTCCGCTAATCATCTGGGATTCATCCTGCGTTTCCTCATTAACAGTCAGATCAGTAACTTTCACAAGGAAAAATATTTCATCGTAATGTAGTTTAGGAAAGTGTTGTTTCACTGCCTTCAATAAAAACGGATGACTTCTACAAACAATACCAAATGTTTCCAAATCTAAGGATTACGAACCTTTGATCAATGGTTGGTGCACCTTTGGCCTTTATTCGATCCAAATGTTTTTCACTCGTTCCTCTCAATCTCCATCGGTTTTGATGCACAGCTCAGTCATTTGATCTATCCAGAGATGTACAACTGGATTCAAGTCATTCTTTGATTTCTTTAAGGTCCTCGTCATTCTGAAAAATTCATGATCATCCAGGTATTAGATCAGGAGCACTTTTTCTACCAGGAAGCTTCTGTAGTGTGCTTTCTCTTTCACTCAATTATACACATTGTAAATATAGTTGTACCCGAGATACGAAGGCTTCAAGTGACGAAATGTTTGAGATGCCAGGTCCTGGAGCTCCTTTCTCCCTGTGCAGGAAGTGAAAGTGAAACCGTTACTTGATTTTTCTCTGGTTTTCCATTTTTTTTTTTCCATTGAGAGCCGTTGCACGGATTAGGTGTTTCACATGTAAAACTTGCTTCGAGTTACGAAAGCCACCCTGGAACGGATTACTTTCGTATCTCGAGGTACAGCTGTAGTGAACAAAAGTAACTTAGTACTGACACTAATATTGATTCATATTTATTTCTTTTGATTTGTAGACATTTTTAACATCTACATTTCTATCTCTGGTAGAAGTTAAGCGCTGTAAAATTTATTCCAGATATTTGTAAATACTCCTAAAGAAACTAAAAATGAAGCAATTCTAAAGGAGGCAGTCGTGTGAATGAACAAAAAGTACGAGAGCGAATATTAATGTCCAGTAGGAGCCTGTGAACAGGGGTCTCCAGTGTAGTGTTTGCTGGAAACATTGAGACAACCCTGTCAGAAAGCTTAGGTTAGCAGTCAGCTGGGGATTCGGTGTGAAAGCAGACGGTTCGAGGCTGACGGCAGGAAATGACCTCGTTCACACACACAACAGAGATCAGAGCTAAAGAGGTGTAAAAACAGCCACCAGTGTCCCGAAGAGCCATTCATTTTTCAAGGGATGGTTCACACGAATGCTTTTCGCAACTCGCTTTGACTACTGCACTAAATGATTGGTTTAACCTGATGTCACCCTGGTTCGAGATGCTCCCACTGGTTCTGCAAGTAATTCAGACGAAATGCTGCAATCTATTCCCAGTAACTATATGGTTTCATCATTTCAGAGGAATTACATTGAATTAAATGGTTGCCAAGGAAGCATTGGTTGCTATGGAGGATTCACGGATATAAACCCATCCCCATGATTTCCCTTAGCAGACATAAAGATAGGCAAAATTGGTTGCTAAGGTAAACCGTCTGGTTGCTATGCAGGAGTCAGCAACATATGTTTCCCATGTCAGTACGACTAACCCCATGTTTTTATAATTTTCCAAAAGTGAGATAAACATAAGATACATTGGTTGCTATGGTAAACAGTCTGGCTGCTATGAACTAGTCATAATATAATGTCCCCCGTGTCACTATGAGTGAAATAAACCAACCTCTATGATTTTCCAAAGCTGAGAAAGAGTTAAAAAAATTGGTTGCTAGGGTAAACAGTTGCTAGGGAGCGGTCAGTTATGTCACAAAAAAATTAAGTTAACATAAACATTTCTCTCTGTTTCGCTGTTAATTATCAATGGCCACTACAAGTCAAGAGTAAATTATTAACCCCTTCTAGAGCATAGAATATTAATACTAATTAATAACCCCTTCTAGGTTCACATACTTTTGAACAATGCTTTCAAAGTCAACAGGCATTAAACCTAGATGAGTAAACAACATTTAGGTGGATCTAAGCGATGATGGGTGGGGAAGACAGGGAATCTAAGAGATGAAGACAGTGAAGGACATGGAAGAAACATGAGCGTTGGTGGATTCCTGGACCTAAGTGTGTCTAAAAACTTTATTTTGTTATTGAGAAAACCAAGACATAATGAAGTACACAGTTTATGATGAAAGGAGCCACGGTTAGAAATACACCAGGCTTGGTTCTCAGGTTTGATACCAGCTCATTACTGAAACAGAACATCCTAAAAATTCACTGCTATGACCGACGAGGAAAGTGAGGGTAAAGATAGAAGCCTGAGGATTGAGAGAGAGAGACGAGAGAGCTATGAGGAGAATGCCGGGAGGTATCTGAGAGATGCTGAGCGAGGGAGTTGCTCTCAAGGACAAAAGTCAAATGCTGAGCAGCAGCCCTGACGGAGGCGATTGATGGCAGACGATCAACTGCACACTCAAGACGATGCTGGAGAAAGAGAGAGAGGCCAAACACGACAAGCACGCTCTGGATAAGCCGGAGAAAGCCCCCTGAGTGCTCCAGGAGGCTGTTTTTGGAAAGAGAGAGACTGTCTGTGGGGCAGCAGTTGTTGGAGATGTAGAGAAAACGATACAGCGAACAGCTGAGGAACAAACCCCTCACACAGAGGAGACACGCTCACGCATTCAGATACAGACACAACATCAAAGAGAAGGTGATGAGGATATAGAACATACACAAAGAGTTCAGACGCTTTTGATCAATGGCTTCTTTCCTACAAAAGTTCTAATGATACTGGTGTGAATTGCCACGTCATTAGCACGATGCTAGCATAAATTAGCATGTACCGTGATACTAGCATGAATTGGCATAATTCTTTCATGGATAAGCATGTCATTAGCACAACAGTAGCATAGAGTAGACTGTACCATGATGCTAGCATGAATTAGCATGTTTGCATGGATAAGCATGTCATTAGCACGATGCTAACGGAAATTAGCATGTACCATGATGCTAGCATGAATTAGCATGTTTGCGTGGATAAGCTAGTCATTAGCAAAACGCTAGCATAAATTAGCATAAACCATGATGCTAGCATGAATTAGTTATATAGTAAATACTTTCACTTTTAAACAACACCATCTTGTGGACGGGTTCATAATGGATGCCTCTGCTGATATTATCATGTTGACATGCCAATGTTTTACAAAGATTAGCAAAGTCTGTAGCTATGTGCTTTCTTTAGGTATCTTCTTCAGCAAAAACATTTATATTTGGAGGAAGAATGCCGTAAATACATTTATCTAGCAACAAACATGAAAAGTGTCATTTAGTGTCAACTGTCGGTCATTTAGTTCCACCCGCCAAAGGATTGAAAAAATGATTTTAACTTCAAATCCATTTTTCTCTTAATCATTCCTGAAACATACAGCTCCACCATTTCCAATGGAAAATGTGCTAATAAATGTTTCTAGCTAGCATCTCGTGTGAGACGGCGTGCCTGCTTTAGGAACATTTGTAGCAGACAGCTGTTGTGGTGAAATGCTAACCACGCTAAATGCTAATGTGTTTAATGGTTAAAGGCCGTGCGAGCTGACAGTCCTCTGAACCCGACACCACACCAAACATACACACAGAAGTCAGAAGGTGAACAGAGTAGAAACACAACCCGAATCTGAATGTACTGCTCTACAAATATACTTTTGAAAGAATTATTTTTGAAATGCGTAAAAGGCAAAATATTACACAAAGTTTGCCCGGTGGGAAAGTGACATCGGAGAGTTCCCTCCACAGAAAGAAAAGCGGCACTTTTACCATCAGAGAAGCTGAAGGGAGATGACAGCGGTGCTCTTTGTAACATTTATTTAATTTTTTTTAAATGAAAAAACAATAAAAACATTACCCCCCACCCCCGTCCCTGGTGGTTTGGATTTAAAGGATGGAATGTTTTTGTTAATATTTCCATGCTCTTCAAACAAGACCAGCTTCCTTTATTTGTTTAAAGCTCTTATCCCACAATTGCCCCAGTTATTGTCTAAACAAACATTTTAAAGCAAAATTAAACGGAAATGTCCTTATAAACCATAACGTAGCCCTACCCATACACAAATATGGGGCCCGGGTCAGTTTAGAGGTCACTAAAAATAGTTTTGACCGCTGACCGACCACAAAAGTTGGATAGATGCTCAAAGATCAACGTTCGGTGTGTTAAGAGGGCAAAAGAGGCAGTGACACTGACCTCAGCTCTATCTGAGGAGCAGGGGCCGAGTCTGTCGGGGAAAAGTTGGTTCTCATGATCCAGCGTCCCCAGAGACCCTGCGACAGATGTGACGTCTGCCCTCCCTCTCTCTCTCTCTCACACAAACACAATGAAACCCTACTCGCAGTATCCCCCAAACCTCTAATCAAACTTATTTTCCTCAAATAAATGCTTTTTGCAGTGAGGTTTGATTTTACTTTGGTAAACGGTCATCACTGATTGGTTAGGCTGGCATACGAGAGGCTGGTTCAGTGACACATTTTATTTTCATTCTTTTACAGTATTTGCATTTTTCTAGAGATTAGGGAGGGATGGGAAAGATGCTGCTGGGCTCAGGGGTCCTCCAGCACTACTTGTTTATAAACTACCCGGCCACTTTATTAGGTACACCTTGCTGGTCCCCTTTTGCAGTTCAGAAATGCCTTAATCCTTCGTAGCAGAGACTGAGATCATTCGAGGACGTGTGATTGGATCCGTGCTTTCATGTTGTTGATTCCTAACATCCGAATGTCACACAGATATCAGAGCAGGAGCAGCACTGGAGTGGTCTTCTGCTGCTGGAGCCCATCCACCTCAAGGTGCGACGTGTTGTGCATTCAGAGATGCTCTTCTGCAGACCTCGATTGTAACGAGAGGTTATTTGAGGCACTGTTGACTTTCTATTAGCTCAAACCAGTCTGACCACAGTCCTCTGGCATTTCCACAGAACTGCCGCCCACTAGATATTTTCTTTTTCAGACCATTCTCTGTAAACACTTGAGATAGTTGAAAATCCCAGTAGAGCAGCAGTCTCTGAAATATTCAGACCAGCCCGCCTGGCAGCTAGAACCATGCCACATCAAAGTCAATTAAATCCCCTTTCTTCTCTCATTCTGATGGTCGGTTTGAACTGGAGCAAATCATCTTAACCACGTCCGTATGCTGCCAGGTGATTGGATGATTTGAAATTAACGTTAACGAGCAGTTGGACAGGTGTACCTAATAATGTGGCCGATGAGCATATATGTCTGTATTATCACCTGCATTTGTGAGAATGAGTGAAGACGATCGCGGTTGCTTCAGATGTGTGTGTGGGTGCTCGTGGGTGCTCCAGGACATTCTGGAGAGAAAGGTAAACCCTTGAGGCGTCACACACTCCGGACAAAGAGAGAGGCAGGCAGAGAAAGATCAGGGAACATGCTGTAAACACTGATCCACTTGTGTGTGTTTGTGTTCCTCCTGAGTCAGCGTTTGTTGTTGAAATGCCATTAATGGTGTTTTCGTAGCTTTGGGGAAGTTTTTCTGCGTCATTTGTTATAAGCAAAGGTTTTATCGTGGGAAGATTGTGAGAAGAGCACTTAGCCGAACAAAGAGACTGATTGTTTATGTTGAGTGTGCAAACACTCCTGGCTCTTTGAGTTTGAAGCTGAAGGTGATTCAAGTGAAATTATGAATTAATACGTGGAAAATGAGCATTGAAGCTGCCATTTATAAGAGGTTCATGTGTAATTCTGTAATGAAACTAATGTGATTGACAAAACTGAATCGTTTACTGCACAACAGTCCTCTTCATTTCGTGCATTTGCCCTTATGTTAACCCCGGATAATGACAATTTTGCAGAAGTCACTGAGAACGCTGGGAAATTTGGAAGGGATCCAACTGTAAGTCAAACTGAGAACATCAGCTTCAAATTCACTAAACTTGTGGGGCTAAACAGTCTGTGCAAGAACTGTGCAAAAGTATTTGAACCCCATCCTCTACAAGGGGTTAAATATTTACCTTTTAAAATAAATGGGAAAAGAGGTTTGTTTATGTAAATCATAGTATTAACTAGGCACAGGATGATGATAATGTTTCAAGGTTTGCCGCGGTTTGAAAGTGCCACGGTTTCAAAACTAAGTTTTACCGTTCCTTCGATATGTGGAAAGCGCAGACATACTGCATCCTCGTACTTCTCCGCTCCAAAGTTAATCCAGGAAAGGGGAACTTGGACTAAAGAAATAATAACAATCAAGCATATCTACAAAAATGACCACGCTTATTTAATTTTCGGAACTATGACAAATGGTCATGTTTTTTGTTTTGATTAGTGATTTTATCCATTTAGAAGGTTTTGATTTTGAACATTTTATTTCTGTTGATTATTTTTTATCTAATGAAGAAGATTTCAGCTATTTATTTAAATTATTTTGCCTGATGGTAAATGATGTTTTTGTACCCAGAAGATCCACGTCTGAAAATGCAATACTGATTTTTGTATTACAGTTAATTTTACTGTAATATTAAGGGTATTATTATAAAAGCTCCCCCGATCGAAGACGGAGATTATGAGGATGATGTTGCAATGTTTTCCCTCAAATCCATTAATCCATCACTCTTACACAAACACACTTTTCCTGAGTTTTCCCCTCGTTCACACGCCTCCCTGTCTCACCCTCCTGCTCAGACCTGTCGACCGAAACCCTCAGAGCTGTGTGCGAGTGAAGGTGTTCTCATGAATCAACCAAGCGCAGCATAACATTTAAATCACTTTAATTCACAAAAATACCAAATGTACAAGTTACGCTCTAAAGAAACACAGCGTACATCTTACAAGTTACAATATCACCAAGTTACAGTTCTGTTGACAGACTAGTTAAATATGAAGAGGAAATGAATGTGCAGAGCATTATTATTATTCGAGAGCGAAATGGAGGCAACAGAAATTATACGAATCGCAAAAATAGAAAAATAACAGCATCAAAAGACGTATGTTCTCATTTACTGTGATGAATATCTATTTATGCTGCTAAATTAACTTTAGCTGACATTGCTTCTCATTTTAAAGTGTTTAAACTTTAAACATTTTAACTTAGAATGACAAAGTAAAACAAACTGAGATAAAAAAAAGCTGTGAAACTAACTTTAAATTGTTCAAACAATTTTTTTGTTTTATGCACAATCCTTATGCAAAGACCTCAAAAAATGTATATAAAAAGTTTTTTCTACTTTTGTGTTTGCCGGTAATTGCAGAAATTGAGTGGATTCCAACATTCCATCAATATTCATTTTATGACATTGTACCGAGTGGAATGGAAAAAGCTTAGACTTCAGTAGAACTGGAAGGGATTAAAACATCTCTGGAGGACATTCCCGAAAATTTAAAAAGGGGGAGTGTTCTTTTAAAGTAAGCGCTATTTGGTTCGGCTCAGTTTCTAAAGCTTCTGTTGTGTTAAAGATATACGGTACATATAAAAGGCCAATAAATAAACAAGAAAATATGTCAGTATTCAGAGCGACAAGCTCCGCTGTCTCAAGCGCTCCTGTCTTTTCAAAGGTTCTACAGTTGTTTCCCCCTTCTGGACAAAATAGGAACTGCACTGTTGATCTGAACTAACATTTCGTTGCATTTTCTGGCTAGGTTTAAGTTGAGAAGATGTTCTATTACATTTTTATTATTTTAAAGAGGTCAAGAAGTACTCTTCCGTTGCTCTTTATTTCATAGTCCAAATGGTAAGTACATTATGAGCTATTTTTAAGGCTCGACTGAATCTTCAGCAGCTCCTGCTCTGATTGGCTGGCAGTTTAGAATATTTTGGTCAAACCATGGCTGGTGTAGAGGATTGGGTAAGAAAAGGAATGGGTCACTTCATTCTTTTAGATCCGTTGTTTTTTTCAGGCGGTGGGGGTAAATTTAATGTCTTACATCGCTTTTTACACTTGGGTTATACAAAATAATTATTTTTTTTGTTCATTTTCCATAAATCATTGTCAAAAGATCAACAAGCTTCACAATTCCTCAGTTAAGAACCCCTTTACCACTTCCGAAACAAAGACACCTGTTTCTTATGACCTGTCTCATATCGAGCATTATTAAAGTGCTCTAGGTGCTCTACAGTTGACTATTTTTAAAAACACACATGATTCTAGAATTATGGAATCAGTTTAGGGAAAATGTAGGAATATGTTTCCCAATTTTTTGGCAAAACTTCTTTCTGCAAAACTTTTATTGCCTTCTCTTCAAGACCCATTTTTTTTTAAAAAAAAGTTTTTTTTTAAAACTTTTTTTAAAAAGTTGAGACCACCTCGCTGTTTGTCTGGAACCAAATGTGAATTCTGTGTTCTTACTGTTCTAAACTGAACTGAGAAAAAGAGGAAAACGTGAAAGAATCTTTCCGGCTCTTTCTGTGCATGGTTTACCTGCGGTTAGTGACTGGCTGAGTTCTGCTGTAAAGCTTTAGACTGGTTCTAACTGCATGAATCTAGTCGAGCTCCGGTGTATCGTTGTTGGACCGGCACCGGCGCTTCTGCACAGACGGCACCTCTGGAACATGAGCCAAAGGATCCGGACGAATCAGGAACCTGTGGAGAGGGTTTCAGGGGTTGTGAGGCTGATGGACAACGAGCCAAATGTTGCACTTGACTCTTCTGAACACAACAAGCTCGACCAAATGTCCCCATAACCATAAAACCTGAACGATTTCTCTGAAGGGCAACAGATGGCTGCTTCACACGGAACAGTGTGACGAACATCAATCGACAAAACATTTACTCGCCTTATCTGATTTTTAAATAAACATAACTCGGGGAATGGCATGTGTTTGAAAAGGAGACTTGCTTCAACACCTGAAAGCGTTGGCGCCACCTTTTGGTGAGGGACTAACAGCACTGGGGCATCATTTAATAAGAACTCTTCTGAAGGAATTGTTGAGGGAAATTGCTCATTTGAACCGACCGAATATTAAGAACTAAGTTAACGCTCTAGAATAGATATTTTTAACTAAAGTGTGTTTTTTAATTGACCTGAAAGGAACGAAAATGCAAGCAGTCATA
Source organism: Danionella cerebrum (assembly GCA_007224835.1). NCBI lineage: Eukaryota > Metazoa > Chordata > Actinopteri > Cypriniformes > Danionidae > Danionella > Danionella cerebrum. The sequence continues at coordinate 496,022 of SRMA01025411.1, read as the reverse complement.
GTTGGGTCATAGGTGAAGGAATACTTACACAACATCATTGATTTGCAGGAGCGTGTCAGGGGCGGGGTTTATCAGCACATATGAGATGGAGTTCTGCTGGTCATTTAGCTCATCTGAAACAGATTGTTTAACACTCAAACTGTGCCAAGATGCAAACAAAAAAAAAATGTGTATGTAACTGATGAATTTACGATAACACAGCGACTTTGCTGTTATTTTTAACTATAAACGTAGCCTGTATTACAGATATTTGCATTAACATTTACTGTGTGCCCTGAATGTACATCCATTACCTATGGACAGTATTCTACAGTTCAGGAGAGATACTTAGCTCTCTGAGGAGCATAAACATTTCCTCTGGAGAGATTACTAGAGTTCATGACAGAAACACCACAATCTGAGGACCATATATGGACATCTGCTTCCTGTTATGCATTTACTACAGATCAAGACAGTCACTTAGCTACCTGATGGCCATGAATGGAACAACACGTCCTCTTGAGAGTTTACTAGAGTTCAGGACAGAACCTTGAGAACGATAACATTAAAAGGACATGGAGACCATCAGTCTTCCCAATGCTAAAAGCACTACGTGTTGTTAAGTGCTTTGAGGTGAAATATGAATATTTGTTGATAACTATTTACTTTTAAGATTTTTACGTTTTATAGTACAAACCATTTAAAGGGGTTTAAGAAGCTGTGCTAGAATCATTGAAATGCGTATGTCGTAGGCTAGACCTGACATACCTAACTTAACCTAAGAATAAATAACAATATTGAAATTGTTCTCAAGAAAAATGTCCACATGCGCAATGAATAAATAGTATTACAAAACTAAAATACACTGTGAATATAAATAATGGACACACCCCAAATGTATATATTCGTCATGACAAAGTACATACGTTTGGAAACTCCTTTAACTGCTAAAGAATAGAAGATGATGACGTTTACCTTGCAAATATCCCAGATTGACTCGGTTCATCACATCACTGGCTGTTAGATTTGTGACATCTTCTAAATAAGTGCAGGAATAAAAAGAGGACGAGATGAATAGAGAGAATATTGTGCACTGTGTGTTTTAGCGCTCAACATTAAACAAAATCTAATATCTTGCTTTCTAATCACATGATCGAGTGAAATATGATCTGGTTGAATGGCAAAACAGGGTTTGACTGTATCCCTCAGGAATTTGTAAAATGTGAGGTTCCTCTATCACCACAAAATCAAGCTTTTGGATAGAGCCTACATCAATGTAAATTTAATCTTCGTAAGCACTTCAGCCAATCCACTGCAATCTGACATTTGACCTGTTGTGGCAGCAAGGGGGCGTGTCTTACTGTATCCGCCCGTGTGCAGCCCGAGATACTGCATTCGGTTTCTGACCAGCTCGGTTAGCTCCTCCCTCTCTGAGCGCAGTAACACTCCCAGACGCTGCTGGATGGAGCTGAGGGAGGAGTCGCTCCTCTTCACACTGCGCCTACTGAGGCGCCTCGACCAATGAATGCTCTTCTTTCTAAGGAGTTGGTACTCTGATTGGTCACTGCTTGAGGAGCTGCGGGTGAGGATCTTTGACTCTTCACCTTTCTCCCTGGTGTCGACCAGGCCATCCATGCTCACAGAGCTTTGACACTGGAGGAGATGGTAACCATGGAAACAAAGGATGCAATAGAATAAGTGAACAAAAAAACCTTGATATAGAGACAGAACAACAAACAGCCTGATACAAAGTCAGAAAGACAGCCAGATATAGACAGTCCAACACAAAGGCAGATATAGAGACTAACATACAGCCGGATATAGAGACAGCCAAACAGACAATCAAACAGCGTTATTGAGACGCACCTCGGGAGGTGTGTGGGATTCTGTGCGGTAGATTCCGATGGGAATCTCAGAGCTTGAGGAGCAAAACCTCTGGAAGAGTCTGCCGTATGTACGGATCCAGAGATCAGCCTCACACACCCGCATCTACACAAACACCCGAGCGCATTCATGAAAAGCACGCGGACGGTTCACTCACAGCTCTGCAGAGCGAGCACTCACAGCGCACAGGTATCCTGAGCCAGGGGTGGTGTCCAGTCCCAGCAGGAGTCTGGCGAACAGGATCATGTAGTCCTTCACAAAGCACTCACACACACAAAAGTAAAAGTGATAATCATCAATATGTTACAGAACAGATACCTTGATAGATGTTACATTGATCTATGCCTCTCTCCTCTTTTTAATCGAGAAGATTTGGCTGACTACATACTTTATAAAATATGAAATAGGTAAAAGTTAAAAGACAGACACCCATTTACCTGATAGAGGAGTGTGTCCAGCATACTGATACTGAACACTCGGCCAGCAGCAAAGGGAAGGCGGAACATGAAGGCCAGATTTGAGCCTTTGTCTCGTTCCTTCTGTCAATCAAACATGCTATTACCAATTGAACATCTAAGAAACACTTAGCTTATATAAACAACAAGCGTATATAAATAACCTTCTCGAGTTTGGAGAGGGCGAGGGAGTAACAGTCCTTGGCTCTGAACTGCATGAATCTCATGTTGGACGGGTGAGTCAGTTCTGTGATTATGCTGAGGCTTGGAAAGAGCCTGAGGAGACGCACAGAGAAAAACCAGACTATAGTTCAGACTGTAGCTCCTAATGTTCAAATCTGATTTTTCTGGAGAGCTTGTTCACATTACAAATAACACGTGACTCCTATCTGTACTGTGTGTGTGAACTCCAGGGAAGTGAATGCAGGTCTTCTTGATCGTTTGGATTCATTAAATCATTTAAAGATTTCTGTGGTTGTCCAGCCTCACCTGAACATGGTTTGCACGTTGACAATGGTTTTAGCATCAGCCATATAGTCCTCCTCTGCGCTCATTGTGCTTTCTTTATCCACCACCACCAGATTATCAGCGTACAGAACGCCACACTGCAATAGGCTGTCCAAGCTGTCAATCACATCAGCAACCAATCAGATCTGAACCGACCATGAAAGACTTGGCCAGCAACACTAAAAACCCTTCAAAGGTCACATCCATTTAGACTGTGGTGGAAACACTCGTCTTATTACGATTACAGCACATGTATACTCTGTGTGAGGTTTATTATAGGGCTGGGCGATATATCGATATTAAAAATATATCGATATATTTTTAAACGAGATATGAAATTTGACCATATCGCATATATCGATATAGGCTGCGTAGTTCAAACTGCGCTGTGAGCCTTGCTCCAGCAAACTGCTTTAACCCGGAGCTCTCAGCACTACTTCGCGCACCCCTGGCCACGCCCCTCCTCTTTCAGGCACAGAGAGGGGAGGGGCTGGACTCTGGAGCAGACAATCCGCCGGCACTCTTCAACAAACATGGAGGAAGCAACAACATCTGCTGAGCATGCGGAGAAATTATTTGGTAAACATAAAAGTAGCGGCTCAGTAATATGGAGATGGTTCGGATTCAAAGTTTCTGATGAGAAACAAAACCATGTCATATGTAGGGAGTGCCATAAAGAAGTTACAGCCAGAGGTGGAAGCACTACAAATCCTTTTCACCATCTAAAACAGTGGCACAAACTGCAGTATGAAGAGTGTGTGAAACTGCGCGCTGCCGAGGCCCCAGCTGCAAGCCAACCGCAACCCGCAAAAGCTCCAGCCCCGACACAAAGCTCCCTTCAAGCTTCATTTTCCCGCGGTGTACCGTTGTTGTGCCATATTTCGACTCCCCGGCAGATTCCGACTCCCCTCTTGCGTGAACGCGCATTCAATCACGTGATTACACAGACTAAGCCAATGAGAGTTCACATAAAATGTTTACTCGTGAAAAAGTTTTAATTTTTATTTTGCTTATATGCCGCGTAGATGTCAAATTTACTTGTAACACATTGTAAAACTAAAAATATTGTTTAAGAAGTTTAAAAGAATGCAATCGCCTAAGTTGCTTACAGCATTGAATATTTTAATAATTTATGAATGTACAGCATTATACAAACTTTAGATTTTTATGTTTTATTTGCGTATTCAAATATATTTATATTTTATTCCCAAAAACAAGGGAACAGCTGAGTATTGTTTCATCCGGCCAGTTTAAATAAAACTACTTGTGAAATGTCATATTTGGGTTTGACTGTGACTAAACAATTGCTCTCACTTTTTGATAAAAATATCGGGATATATATCGTATATCGATATTCAGCCTAAATATATCGGGATATGACTTTTGGTCCATATCGCCCAGCCCTAGTTTATTACATCATTTTTTTACAAAGAATTCTAACCGTATCTACTCCTAGATCGTTCACGCTACAGCCACCGAAGTACGACAAGACATACAAACTGGTCTGACCCGGGTTGCTGTACCTTTTCACACTGGTACCAGTATTCTGGGAATTCTGGGAAATTTTCATACCAATCCCTGACCAAAAGTATTTGAACCCCAGGCTCTAGAGAGGGTTACATATTTACCACTGACACCCCATCGGCACTAAATCTGTTTTGTTGAAATACTACCAAGAAAAGGTTTGCAGCTCTAAATCTATTTTTGTATGTTTACGTTTACATGATGATCATCAGTATTAGTATGCATCGTTAAAATATAATTGTGAGGAATTAAAGAATGTAACTTTCTTAAACATAAACATATACTACTCCATTTTATATAAAAAGCATAACGACTATAAGAGAAATAAGAGAGAAATCTCCGCAACAAAAAATATTGCCCCACATTTCACAGCGCTAATAGAAACTTATTTTTACTCGGTTATTTGTACTTTACTGGTTATACTGTATGACTGTACTTATCAATGGTGCCTCCCATATAATAGACCATTGGGAAGCAGGAAATGGCCTCGAGGAAGTGGTCATCAGGTCTGCAGGAAGAGGAAGAAGCTCTTTACCTGAATGAAGCGTACAAGTGTAGCATTTGCGCAGGTTTCTCTGAGACTGCAAACTTACAGGTTGTCTAACAGCAGGACGATAGGGTTGAGTTCCCTCCTGGGTCTGTAATAAGCTCTTAAAGGGACGATGAAGTTATAAAGTCCATTTCCCGCCGTCTCCGCAGAAACAATAATGAGCTTGTTTTTGAAGCCATACGCTTTAGCATCTTCGAAGGAAACATGTTGGCAGCTCTATGAAATAAAGAAGAGTATAGTTTCATACGCTTTGTTTCTGGAGAGTTTCACTCTATTATGATACTGGATGTTTATTATCGACTTGACAAAATGATGAGAAAACTAACGGCGTGAATATGCTGCTCTTTTTTCAGTGGCCACACAACCCTAAAGCATGATGGAACCGTCACCAAGTGTTTTTCTTCTAATGCTGAGTTGTTTTTCCACAAAGTGCACTGAATAGTTGCACAGTGACACCATCTGCAGTTGTAGGTTTGGATCTGGTCTGTGGGTTGTCTGTGACTGTTCTCACCATCCTCCACCTTTGTTTATCTGAGATTTATCTTGGTCTGCCTCTGTTCTGGTCTTAACTAGAACAGTTGAAACTGAGGACTTAAATCTCGGAAAGCTGTCTGTATTCGTCCCATAAACCATGATGTTCAGCAATCGTTGTTTTCAACTCGTCTGAGAGTTGTTTGATGTTGCCACGCTTTTGAGAAAATGCAAAGAGGAGAAACATTTACAATTGGCTGCTTTTAAATACTTTCTCATGATTGGATCTATCAAGAGTGCCATTTTATTTCAACTTTATACCATTTCCATAACGGTGGTATCATCAGGTTTCTCACCTGATCTAGTCGTAAACAGCAGAAAGGTGCTTTTTGAGGAAGCAGATGGCAAAGCGTCGGAGAGCTTCCAATATATGGAGAGTTCGGGGGGTATCCCTTCACGAATCTGTGCAAAAAACATCAAGAAAAGGCTAACATTACCATGTAAAAATTCTAGCAACCAAAATGCTAGTTATGCTAAATGCTAATTAAATTCTGATTGATGACAGTCATCAAAATAAAAGCAAAATTTGACCAGTTAAAATCATATAAATATAAAAGGAATTAGAGGTATAAACACATCCCATAACGACAAACAAGGTGCTAAACTCACTCATTAGCCATCACATCGTCATCCGAGAGCCCAGCCTCATCCTCTGATTGGTCGCTCAGTAGATCACATGGCAGTAAGGAGGCGGAGTCAGCAATCTCCAGAACAGGGGCTATGCTTGGGCGCCGGCTTTCTTGTCCGTTAAGTGTAGGCGGAGCCAGTTTGATGCCATGCACAGAGGGACTGGTGTTCTGGAAATCCATGGCAACCGTTCCTAGAAAAACATGTTGAAGATTAACATTAATAAACATAGCAATAACTACAAATTTAGAGAACTGTAAATACATAGTGTTTTTGCTGCACATTTTTCTGTTCTGTATCAGTGTGTAAAGGTGCATGTCAAAAACCAAGCACAAAAAACACCCAAAATTCAAAAAATAAATAAATTAAGTATTTTTTACATTCACAAGGTTAAGGAGCACATTGAAAACAATCGCCAATTTTATAAATATATAATGGGGGATAAACGGGTTGTTTATAATAAGTGCAATTAAACAATTGGCACCAGAGCGGGTAAAATGTACAAAAATGCTCTGGTTCTATGGCAGGTCACAAAGGGGGGAAATGAACAACCAGAAATAGTGTAATTTTGAATGGAATAGATGACATAACTAGAGACGTCACATGACATAAAGGCATTGTATGCTGTTGCTCACCCATGCTAGCAATGATGCTATGAACAGGAAGCCCAGAAGGGCTGTTTAGGATGTCCCAGTTGCTCCGCCCCTTTCCCTGATCTTCTTCCTGTCTAAAAATGAAAGCGGAGTTTTCCTCCTTGGTGATGTTGATGTAGTAGCAGGTGTCACTGGTAGACATGATATGACGTGGCCCTGGGTTCAGCAGAATGCTTTTGTTTTCTTCTCTCTTCACACCGATCATACACACGCCATATCTGCACACAGACAGTGTTCGAGCAATTTCTGACCCTACATGGGCACGGTCAACAACACAGGAAGCGCAACTTCTGTCGAGTGTTTCTGTGAAACACAAGTTTTCACCATAAGTTCTGCGTGTGTGGACACCTACTTCTTGTGAGCGTGAAAGGCGGCATAGGTGAAGCTTTTACTGTTGTATTCCCTGAAGAACATACTGTCGGCCAGACGGATGTGATAGACTTCATTCCCAGAGCAGCGCCCATACATCCTCTGCCACTGCTCTGGAGACTGCTGGCCCTCTCTGAAACACCGGTGAGTGATAAAGTTTGTTTTCATGCTTTTATTGCTGGTTAAAACAAGTTGCACACATGCAAGGGAACGCGGTAGCATTGAATGTGTCTTTATTCACCAAGAGAAGACTAAAAGGAATTTATACATTCAGTATAAAACAGAAATGAAAAAGAGAAGAGTTTGAGAGCGCTCACTGTCCACGAGACGTGTGAACCAGGAGCGTGATCAACGTAGAAGTGGCCGGACACAGACAGTTCAGAGCCAACATGGCGTACTTAAACTCTTCTTCACACACAACGTGATCTGTGGAAAAGAGAAACACGTTTGTACTGAGCCAAAATGGCCGGCACTAAAGACTTGAGGAGTCCACTTACAATCAACGACTAAGAGTGTGTTCACAGCCAAACATGACGATGTGAACACACTCTTATCAAACCGAGTGGAAAAGGAATTAGGATAATAAATCAATACCTGCAAACTTCACATGGAATTTGTTTTCGGGTTTGAGGATCTGAACATACAAAGGGCAGTTTGGAGCAAAGTCTTTGACAGCCCAAGCCCTCAGGATGGTCTGATGATCCTGTCGAGAAATCACTGCTGGTCATTAGATAATCAACCTGGTCATTTACCTTCATTACTTATTCCAAAGTATCACATTTTGATAAATCAGTCGTAAAGGCTTCCGAATCACAGATAATGCTCTACAGAAAAATAAAAAAATCACCACCTTGTTGCTTGGTTCAACAAAAGCCTGTAATGATATTTTTATGGATAAGACTGTATTTAAAGAGGAAGAGAATTGGGCAGAGAGAGAGGTGAATTGGGAAAGTCGTCGAACCCAAAACATGAATTCAAAACACCTTTCATTTGGTGAACTTTTTGGGATTATTTTTGCCAAGAAATTAAATAATATATTTTTTTATTAAAAATTTAGGAAGGTCTCCCTTTTCTCAAAAGACATCAAACTTAAACCTAAAACATCAGAGCAACGGTGAAAACCAGGTTTTTGTCATCTCAGTCTGTTATTGTACGGGTTAATCTGATACTGCTCCTTTAAAATGCCCATTATAGCTCTAGAAACACAAAATAATAATGATCAAAACTAGGAGAGCATAGAAGTTATAGGAGCTCTATGTATAATATAATATTACTCCATGAATCACATTGGGAAAAGGCTCATCTTTGAATCACAGATCTACTATAGAGTTATATCTCAAGCTATAAGTTGAAAAACAAAGAAGTCTTTTAAAAATCTAAATGAATGTAATTCTTTTGTTTGTAAAAGTTGAACCTGATTGAGGTGTATCCTCACCGCAGCCATTCGATCAGCTTCGTTCCTGCTGCTGAGAATAAAACATGCTTCTGCATCATCCATCCTAAAGAAACCAGGGAACCGATCATAAACAGGTGCTGACTAAACAGTCATGGAGCCATTACCAACCCAACGGGTGGCAAAAATATAAAAAAAAACACTACTAAAATATTGTGCTTTCTACAAGGCATTACACCTCAAGTAATGGATGTGTGGGTGTTCCTTTTTATAAATGTATTAAGTACATAATACCCAAATGTGCTGAAGAAGAGATAAATCGAAAGCTGTTTACTTTCTTACACTCAGATACAAAACAGGGCTCTTGTGATTGGCCCCTGACTGTCACTTACTTTGCTCTGAGCAAATCCTGGTTTTTGAGGGCGGAGCCTTGAAGGTAAATGACCCTCTGCGACCAGAGAGGAATCTGCAAAATCCTCCTGACCTGAACATCCACCTCACACGGACACAAGATGACCACGTAATAATCCTGAACGCACAAACAGACGTGATGAAGCAAATGACGGAGGTTAAACGGATGAATGCACACACACCTGAGTGTGAGGGTGGGCGTAGAATTCATTGAGGAAGTCCATGAGGAGGTCGATTTTGAGGGTGCTGACACACAAGACCACGTGCCTCTCAGTCTGAGCTCGGTGTCTGCTGTAGTTCCCTCCAGACTTTTGCCTTTCCATCCACAGGTAGATCAGCTCCTCAAACTAAAGCCAGAGACGAGGAAAATGTGATGAATTCAATAATGTATTCGTTTTGACAGAAAAAAGATAGCTCAAGATGAGATTTGAGATGATGATAAAAAAACTTTGTTGGTTCATTTTAAAGCAATTTTGTTGCCAATTTACAGCTCTGAACATATTTAGATAGTAAAGGTATACATTAGTACTTTTTACTAGGGCTCATTTTTGGTGTGAATGTATCTTGACTCCCCTTAAGTCAATTTCTGGTTAAGTTTTGTCACTGAGCCAGTGAGACATTGTGCATGCGTTTGAAACCTGCAGCGGAAGCACGACGAGAGCCACGCAGATCATCACCACCACCAGCAGCTGCGAGGGCCAGATTTGTGGCGTCACATCCCCGAAACCCACCGTGGAGAAGGTCACGATGCAGAAATACAGAGCGTTGAAGAGCGACAGACTCTTCTTCCCTGCACGCTCCAGGTGCTGGATCCCACACGTACTGAATCGTGAAACAGAGAAAAAACAGAATGTTTAAAATGAAAATAAAATAGAAAAACTCTTTCAAAATTGTGCTCGTTAACTGCCTATATTAGCTGCCCTCTCTCTGACTCCAGAACCAAATGGTTCCTCACCCGGTGAAGACCAGGCAGAGCAGCGTGCAGATGAGGATGAGAACCTGGTTGAACATGGCCGAGTGAGTCCTCTGGATCGCTCGATGCAGGTCGTTCTGTTGAACACATTGCAATCGTCACAAGGGGGCGATAGTAAAGCTTTTTACAATTCAACTCAAGTCTTGTTTACGTGCAGCAGCAGAGCATTCCATCAATCAAGCGTTTACTTAAACCATCATTTATCTTTCAACAGGACAATGACCCTAAACACACTTCCAAGATGTGAAAGGGAAATGATTTGACCACGAACGAGAGTGACTTGCACTTGTAACAAAACATGCACTGTGAAATAAAACAAAAATACAAACCAATCGAACAAAAAGCTGAAAAATTTCACTAATCGCACTTTTGAGTGTCCCTCCAGTGTCTACAAATCTCTTGTGAGGCATAAAGGTTGTGATAAACAACACCGTAATTTCAGTGGTGTTAATTCAACACTGGTCCCAATCTATCGAGTGTGAAAAGTACACTGGTTGAAGTGTTGAATTTAGAGTAATAAATTGGCACTTTTGTTTAACACTTTCAGGTGTTAATGTAAAACCATCTAATTTCACACCCATAATCTACTCAGGCAAAGTGTACTTTTGACTTTTGACACTGTGTATTGTTAATCCAACACTTTGGGAGTTGTTAACATTTTACACTGCCTTTTTACACTGGTGATTTCACTGTGAAGTGTTGAATACTTACAGCTCTGAAGACCAAACATGCTCCAGCATCTCACTAGCCAATAAGAGCTACCCACCTTCTCGAGCGCAAGAATCGGCGATGCATAAATGAAAACTTTAAAAGGAAAAAAAAACACTGACAGACTTCAAGATTATGTTAATTTGTCAACTACTTGTTTCTGATTTATCAACATATTTTTTTGTTTGGGTCTTTATTTGGAGCAAATGTAATCCTTGAAATTACAAATGTCAAATAATTAATGTAAGCAAAGATCTTCCAACGTAACAACAGGCAAAAAGTTAGGTGTTTGACATTGTATTTGATATTTAAGATACAGATGTGCTCATAATTTACTCTTTTTATATCATAATGACAACAGAAACTTTACGAATGAGTTAAAAATTTTGTCTAATAACATCCACAAAAGTTTCATATTTTCTGAAAAATGGCCAAGTTATTAGAAAATACATCAGAGTATGTAACCTTATAAGTATACCTATACATCACAGCATTATTGTGATTAATGGAGACTTTTGTTTAAGCAACATTCGACCGAGACAAACCCATCAGCGTTTATGTTTTTTTTGCCTCTAAGACCTTTGTCAGGTGTTAATTCAAAACCCCAGCTCTAAGCCCCTCGTGGGTGGGTGGGACTCCATAGTCGTATGGGTGTTGCTTGATTTACATATTTAGATTTCTGATCATTCTCAGCCACACACGTACCAAGGATGCCTGCAATGAATATGATATCTTTCTTATTAAAGAAACCTGCTTCTTGATCTTCCAAGATCTCCTTGCCTTCATTTCAATAAATCCCATACACTGTCCCTGACCTAAGGCCAACCGACCGCAAAGTGAAGACAACAGAGCCAATAAGAGCTCTTTCAAAACTGATGGAAAACAATGTCAGGGGACTACGTCAGGAAGCTCACTGAGAGAATGTGTTCATGAAGTACACAGAATAATTTCTCGAGGACCCTCCCACGCACTCACAATCATGCTCTCCAGGGCACACTTGGCCAGCCAGCAGTTGAGGAAGACTGGGATGAAGAGGTTTCTGAGCGGAGGCCAGAAGATCTAGCAGAAACACGCGGAACTAACATCATTTCAAGATCCGTAATGGCTTCTGACCATTTCTGCACACACGACTCTTACGGTTATTAGGAAAGGAACTGTGTTGAGCATCTCCAACAGAAAGGACACCTGGAATATCTGTTCCCATATATTCCCCTGGAAAAACAACAAGAAACAAGCATTTCAAAGATCAGAGCTGTTTTCATTCGTTCTTATGCAGCATTATCCTGTCTCTCAAAGATAAAGTTTAATATAACATGTCTGACTTTCAAAATATAACAGCAACCTAATAAATAATGGGAACAAGTTGTACATCGTCCCTCAATCCTTGGAATATTGCGCACAGGTAAAAATCCTCACCTTGTAGCTCAAGTAGGTCAGCAGCATTGCTTCCATGAAACTGATGGACGCTACAATCACCTGAGGAGACACAACTGCATCAATCAAACAAACGTCCATTTGACTAGAGATCAAAAATATCCCGTGTCTTACAGAAACACACATTTTTATGGTGCCCTCTGCTGGTGCAAATCTTAAAAGCAAAGGAAGCACTCCTTTCTTAAAGAAAATATCTTAACAGTATTTTAAGAAAGATAACCTAGAAAAGATAACTTTCAACAGAAGCCACATATTGTGGAAAAATATTACTATCAATATTCCACAATTGAGTTTTGAAGTGTACCTTGTTTTGGTGATACTAGTGATTTACAGTGAAGTATTTTAAACTCTGGACCAAGATTAAAACTCATCTATTTACAGAGGCATTTTGAGCATAATATTTTTATTTAGTTATTTTTTAATGCGCTTCACCTCAGCAGCTGGATGATATTGGATAAACTCAACTGTTTCTAACAGCATTTTTTTATGCTTACACAATAATTTTAGGTGCACATGTCATGTCCTCTCCATCCCCCCAGGGATTTACACCAGTGCCAAAATGAACAATTATGAACTATATGAATGACAATAAATGTGAATAAAACTATGGAAAACATTGCTTACTATTTCAATTTAGAAAGTTGCTTTGTCATGTTTTACTTCAAAAGGTAAATTATAAATCAGATTCCATGAAAATAGGCTTAAAAGTGACTGAAACTCTCCAGAAGCAAAATAAATATATGTTCACATGTGATGTCTACTGTAATAGACGCAGAGTCTGAAGGTGTTACACCTTCAAAAAAAAACTTTCATTTGTAGAAGTTTTATTACTTTCAATATTATTGTCATCGCTTGAGAAGTTTCCTAAATCAATATGACATAAATGTCGGCAAAAAGGTGATTTCTATTTTAGAGCTCTCTCTCCTCTACAGAAAAGCCTGCGCTGCTCCACTTCACCTGAATGGCCCACACTGGTGCTTTCCTGTCCACCCAGAATATCAGCTCCCTGGGCGAGAGAAAGAGATTGAATCAAGCATCACATCTGCACCAGTAAATGCCAGTCTCTTTACTGACGATGGGTTTGTTCCTCACCAGTTTATCTCACTGGTTTGGGTGCTGCCGCTGCAGTTTGTGCTATAGAGAAGCATATTTTGTAGGTTGCTTTCAAAGTTTTATAATAATATTGTTATTTTAAATCTTAGAAAAGGTTTTTGGCTAAAAACCCTTGTTCTTACCATGTGTGGCGGAGCTGAACTGGATTGTCTGTCATCACTCGTATGATGTAGAGGACACAGGTCAGAAGCTTCAGGCAGAAGTTAAATATCCGGATTCTTAAACCTGGAAAGAAACATCCCAAAAACACATGATACAACCCTAGAATGTGAAACCAACAGCACCAGTTTGAGCTTTCAGCGGGACTTACTGGATCTTTGGTTCTTGATGAAGAAAAGCTTGAGCCTTTCTTTAAATGTGTTCTCGTCCACATAAAACTCCACATGAACTCTATAAAATAAAGGTCATGAAGAATTGTGAATGAAGAATTTCTAGAAAAAATAATTTGTTTGTATACGTCGTGATTCTTTCGAAATGAATCCAAGTGTCTAGAATCCTAGATTTGTTTGGCTTAATATCTACTGCATCACTTGAATCCTAGTGCGCACCAAACTAAAAAGAAGAGCTGCCCCTGTCTGCAGACGGGTTAAGCCCCACCCACATAATGTAGATCACCGCCTATGGGTCGTCTCAACCCAAACCCTAACCCTGTTTAGTGACATCACGATTCGACTTTCTGTAGCAACCTTCGGCCGCATATTAGGTGGGTGGGACTTATCTTGATGAACCACTTATGTATCTCAAAGCAAAGATGGATCATGTATTGAAATAAATATGTTTATCTAAAAATGTACACTACTTTCTAGTAAAGTCTGTTCGAGACCAGATTTCAGTTGAGTTGAACTAAACTCACCGGACTTTGTCAATGCCATTTTGTTCATTTTCATCCACTAAATGCTGTTTTTGGCTCTGTTTACATAGAGCAATTCTCCACATCACAATCCTCAACTGGATGCAATGTGTGCAGCAGTTGCCATGGCGATCACAGGACCCAGTGTTTTATGCGGCATCATAAAAGCCATTAACATTACGACCCCCCTGCAGAACGCCACATCAGAAGTGCTCCATTATTCAAAGCTGATTTAGCATGGCTTTTGTGATAAATGAGACAAAAAACTTTTCCCTGCGCTGACAGCATCCGTCAACTGAAGCAAATCAAGTTCACAAGCATCACACACTTCAGCCTCAAAAGTTAATTAGATTTTCCGAGTACCACCACAATTTGTTTTTCTGTCGTCTAGTTAAACATAAGAATTTAAAATCTCCATATCCTAAAACAGTTGCTAAGCGTAAGATCCTCTCAAGAAGAGCAACAAAAGAATTTTGCAAAACATTTTCAGCAATGCTGACATCCACAAGATGAGCATCCTACCTCTGGCCAGCATCGCTGCCGAAAGAGTCCAGCCTCCAGTTGACCAGAGCTGGGTTTACCCAGGATGGCACTGCATTCTTCTGCTCCATCACTGAGAGAAACCCTCTCGAAGGCTTTTCTCAGCCAAGGATGTGCTGGGGTCTGGGAGGACTGCTATGGAAGTACAGAATCTACTGTGGCGAGGTTTAAAATAACCCACCCACACGCTCATGATTGAGGCATGCGGGCTCGAGTTTGCTCTGTATCCCTCTCTTTGCATCAGAATTTAAATGCACTTTAAAGGTACACTTTTTTTAAAACCCCATTGTGTAGAAAGAAAAATGTTAACAGAAAACAAGCAAAGTTCTGCTTTCCTCCTTTCTGCAGACAACCCTCCCTCTCCTCCTCCTCAGGTAATTACAGATAATAACCTGCTCAAGAGGATATTTCTGTCAAGCTGGAGAGCTGTGGATGACTGCAAGAATATTTTTTTCAGAACATTTAGAGTGCAGTAAATGTTTTTCTTTTCCAATATTGAGACTGAGGCTTAACTAACGCAAAGAATTTGAGTGAATATGTCTAGTATAAATGCGAATGCATGGGCAACATTCTGGCAATTTGTGTGTATCAGGGTTACTATATGAAAAGTTACAGTCCAGGTATAAAAATGTTCTCCAACCAAATGTCTAGCTGGTATTTTATAGCAATAATAATTTTCATCCTGTAGTGGACAGTGCACCTGACATTAATGCGCAGTTGCGCAGAGCGAAGTAGGTTCGAAATGAAAGCATTGTCAATTTACAAACTTTCTCTACTCTCTACTAGCTTCTCTTCTGTCCTGTCTGTGCTAATAAAGAATTTTCCTAATTGTTTACACAAATAAATTTGAGGCCTCTGTTTTGTGTTTAAAATATTGTTGTGTGGTAGAATGTAACTTAATTGAATATTTTTGATCAACAAAACCAGACTTTGAAGGTGGCATTGTTTACACTTTTCCGTTCTTTGTGCCAATTCAGACGGTTAAAAATACAAAACTGGCCACTACCTGGTGCCTTGGTATTCACCTGTCACCATAAAATGTCTGATCTTCAATCAGCAGGTCTCTAAACCGGACATAGGACTGAAGAGTGGGAACCACAGCAACTTCAGTGGTCTTTTCCACATCCTGGACGTTTAAGATCACTCCTCTGGACCCACACCTTGTGCTAAACAGAAAAAATATACGTATGTTTAAACAAAAGTGTACTGTTAAATAATAGTTGGTGCCAGTATGGCCAGTATATAATATAAAGTATGTAAAGTTTTGTAACATAAATTTTGTAAGAAAACTTGAAATGTATAATAGCCACTTAGACATTATTTGGCGAAAGCAACTGAAGACAACAATGAAAGAAAATAAATTAATTTTGGCGCTTCATTGGATGAAATACACGTGAAGAGGTGTGATTAACATAAAGGTCGAAACGCCTCGTGAACGGCAAGTAAATGCTAATAAAATAAAGAAAACACAAACTTTTAAATACTAAAAACTTTACCTTTGACTCTCGTCATCGAATTCAAAAGTGTGGTTGGTGTAGCACGCGCCACTTATCTTTTCCTCAGGCGAGCTGTGGGCGGATCGAGTACCAGGCATCGCGCGCTTTTACGATTGAAAAAAAAATCCGTTATTCGGTCAACGGTCAAATTCTTAACTGACGAAGCCGGCGCCATTTTTCACATATTGTGACGAATGATTCATGCTGTCTAAAAATCAAAACTCTAATTCACATTCACTACTTTATTTTTATTTTTTTCGTCCTGAAAGAACAGAAGCAGATATCAAAGTCTATCTGCTTCAGGAAAGATTGCAGTGGTTTTATAGTGTTTTACATAGCGCCACTTGGTGGACGGCCTTGTAAGGCATCTTACTCATCATGAATAAAACGTATCCTCCATTCATTCAGAGTAACATAGCAACAGAGTTAAAGGCTGCAGTGTTTAGCAAAAGCAGGCACCATTATTGTATCTCACTTGTACATAATGGCTTACAAGGTCATCATGCAAGGGGATTTTTCTTAATTGGTGTCTCCTCAATGTCAACTGTGGAAAAAAAAGCTGTCTTTAAGAATTAACTAATTGTTTTTTTTTCTCAAATGTTCATAACAAACTACGGTCTCTCCCATGAGGTTTCATTTATTTGGAACAAACATAAACCAACGGAGAACAGCTTCTAGACAAAGAAATGGTGAAAGAAAGAGTCCTGTTTCAGTTTTTTAATATCATGTTAAACAGATACATGTGAAAATGTTCAGGTAATTAATTCTGTAAATGACTTTTCTACATTCAAAACAATGCTTTTAAAAAGCCTTGACCAACGCCACATGTCCACCTGGATGCTTGGACTTCATACTCCCAAAATGTCTGAACACAAGGACAAAATAAAGGGTAACAATGAGCATTAAAAAACATTAAGTAGAGCCTACGGAAATGTTGTTATTTACTGTTTATGATATTTCGAATTGACAAAATGACACTTAATTATACTTATTATTAACATTTGCAGACGTGGCAAATCTTACCTCCAGGAGTTTGTCTCGTAGTCATATGCCTCCATACTTTTAAGGACACTGACTCCGTCAAATCCTCCAATAGCTAGTGGAAAGCCATTGAAAAGCACTAAAGAAACCTTTTAATTAAAGTTAAAATAACAATTAAATTGAGCATATAACAAAATATACATAGTGTGCGGGTTAAAATGTAAAATTATTAAAGTGAGATCTATCATTGAAACATTCCACTTCTCTCTCAAACCTGAAATCTCTTGTTGTTCATTGGTTTAACTGGGCTCCAGTGGAACGTATCTGGGTCGTATTTCTCCACTGTGCTCAAAGACAGACAGAGTTCATCTCGTCCTCCAGCTACATACAGACATCCAAGAAAAACAACACATCCAGAAGATTCCCTCGGGGTCGACATGGTGGGGCAGAGGGACCAGGAAGCCTCAAATGGGTCGAAGCGCTCAACTAATATAACAAAATTAACAATTTGATTCAAATTGTTAAAGATGAAACTCCCCAAAGATGAAATTCAACACGATTAAGTCTCAGTACAGCTTTTAAAACAGCATTTTCTGGCTCATATTGCTTTGATGGAAAGGCTAAATAAAGTACACTTATATTTTACACACCCTTTTAGATATTTCAAAATAACTACCATACTTCCACCTGAATCAAGTGGCATATATCCATCCGTTCCGCCTACAACGTAGATTTGACCATTCAAGACAGCGGCTGATGCAGAAGCCCTGCTCCTCAGCATTGGAGTAAACCTAGACCATGAGTTTTTCAATGGGTCATACCTATAAAAACAAGGAGATCAGTTTGTCTTAAAGAGATTTGAGCATCTTCTTTTGTGTTCCTCCAAGCACAGACCTCTCTACAGTGTTAACACAGGTCATTCCATCAAAACCCCCCAGAGTAATGAGGCAGCCATCCATCTCCAAAACACACACCCGGGATCTGGGAGAAGAAAGCGAAGGAACGTCCACACTCCAGGTGTTAGTCCCTGGGTCATACCTAACACACACAGACATCATATTATTTTTTTTTGCAAATTGTTTAAAAGGTAGGGCTCATCAACTCAAATGTTTTGACTGGTTTTCACAAAAGTGTTTTTAAAAGGTCTACAGCATGATTACGTATTTTAAATCTATAAAGGGTATGGTACCCTTTAAAAAAATCTAAGAATGTTTTCAAACGAGCACCAACTTAAATGGGGCCTAAATGAGCTATAATCCTGCTTTTGGTTGATCTTTGAGACAGAACAGGAAGTACACGAACTGGAAGTGATGCACTCTTATACAAAGCCCAAGCTGAGTGGTTTGTTCTCTTTGTTCATGGTCATTTAGCATTAAGCTAGTTTCTGTATGTTTAGATTGAAATAAAGCCGCTAAATATCATCATATTCTTGATGTCTTCTGTACTTTATTGAGAATCTATTACAGTAGCTATCTCCTACCTTTCCACGCTGCTTAAACAGGTGAGGTTATCAGACCCGCCCACAGTGTAGATAACACCGTCCAGTGCACACACCCCTGGGTCGTGACGGTTATGAAGCAAGGGCGCGGTCTTTACCCAATCGTTATACTGAGGGCAGAATTGCTCCACAGGACACGACGGGTCATCTTTACTCCAGCCTCCCACTGCACACAGTTCACAGCGATGATTGACTCTGGAGGACTCTGGGGTTATCAAGTCAGATTCAAAGAGAAATCCCTTTTGTCATGCTTCTCTATATATAAATGATGACTGTGCTCGACCAACATCCTAAAATGTTTAAGCAGCTGCAGAAAAGTCTGAAAGTCAATGACAAAGAGATTGATATAAATACCGACCCACATAGATCATGTCAGAGGCTTTGCCTTTGGAGGAGCTTTTGTTCCTCAAGGGACGGCTGTGATAGTCGGTATTTCGTCTGATGACTTTTCTAAACACACAAAGCAAAAGAAATGTGAAAGGTGTCAATTTTTGCTCCAAATGAAACAGCAGACAAAACAAAAAAAAGAAGAACATTGTAGATGTTCTACATGGCAGTGAAAGCTCCAGACACAAAGCTCTGCATAATCTAAGAGAAGTGTTGGGGTATGGACGGCAAGCAGATCAGTTGGTTAGAAGCTTGTAGTGGGTATTTGTAATACCACTAGCAGAGATTGGTGACACGGGGGTTTATGCAGAAATTGTAAACACTTTCAAGAAACCATGTCCAGTTTGACTTGGGAAAATTTACTGCATAACTGTTCTAGTTAAGGCAGTTTCTGTTTTATATAAAATATATAAAATATATTTTTATATATAAAATTACTATTTTCACATTGTTTTTGTCATCATCTTCAATCTTCTAAACAGTCAAACGGTTAAAAAAATCATCTGAACCTTAAAATGTTTATGCATTGTTTAGTAAACAAAACTCTTTTGTACAACAAACCTTTTTGTTTGTAATAACTTCTGTAAAATGGAAGCTTTGTCATTGTTCCTAAGATTTTCATTCAATTTCAAACGATTGTGACTTAATGAATAAGCTATTCTCATACGAGCTGTAATCCTCGTCCAGATCAGACTCTTGTGACAGAGTGAGTCACAAGCGTAGGTGCAAGTCAAACGCCCTTGACTGCTTCCACTGCTCTCTCTCTCTCTCTGGTTACAGTATTAAGTGTACTGACAGCAGCTCAGAAAATGAAGGCTGTTTGTGCATCAGGGGTCAAAGGTGACCTCAAGCCTGTCACCTCTGTACAATATATTACAGCACAGTAACTTCCATGTCTGCTATGTGAACACCATTCATCTTTGGATACGTGGAAAGAATTGTCCTGACAGTCAACAAGCAATCCAGTCCTGACACCTTTGATACCAATTGCATGGTCGTCCAACGTCACAGCAAGGAAATCGTAGCGATGAACTGGTCACAAATTCAACATTTCCTGTCAATTATGAAATCATCACCTAGGCAACCAGTTCTGTTGCCATGGCAACATTTTCAACATCAAAGTTTTTTTGTGTGTGTGTTTGGCAGATATCAGAGAATAAAACCTTTAGGAGAAAACAGAACCAAGGGGAGAAATTGTTTTGACATTTTCTTTTTAAACCTGGGGTTCAAATACTTTTGTATAATGGTTGTTATGTTATTGCACAGACTGTTAAACTCCACAACTGTGGCGTATTTTAAGTTTCGAGTTCAGTTACAGTTTTACAAATTTTGGCCCGATGTTAAGTCAAAGGGAAAATTCTCAGAATTTAGAGATTTCCCAGAATCCATTTAGTATTACCAGTATGAAAGGATACAGCAAACCCAGTCAGACCAGTTTGGATGTCTTAGCAAAGTTTAGAATTTTTTATTTAAAGCTAAAGACGAATAACAGTATGACTTTGACAAGCCAGCATAATTAAGTTCATATTAATGCTAATAAAATTACATCAATAGTAATAGAAGCCAGCAGCCTTATATTGTTACCCACACATATAGCACAAGCACAAAGCAAATAAAAGAAAACTGGTTATAGCCCCTCTAAGAACAAAAACAATGTATATAAATAAAACAGATAAAGCAGAAAGTGCTGCAAAGGTAAGGGATTCAAAGTCTCAGAAACGAGGTAAGTCTTGTCAATAAAAACTTATTCACATTTGACACAAAAATGGCTTTAATTCATAAAGCTACTCACATTTCTGATGTCATGATGATGGTTTTTTGTATTTCCAAAACAATTTTTACTTATTTTGCTCTCCCTTTTGTTTTGAGCAATGCATGAGAATCCTCGATCACATAGAGAGACAGCGGAAGAAACTGTATCCGTGTGAAATGCAAGTTTACTGCCGACAGTGAGGGATGCTCGACATTTAACCACAATCATAAAGGAGAGAAAATAGCTTCCTTCTGTCACGTGAATCATCACACCATTCTCTCAGAAGACAAATGGTCATGGGGTACACATGCACCACTATAACTCACTGACCGTCTCAATGAATGTAAACTAGATAACATTTCTGATCGGTCACATGTTTGTGGGTTCTACTAAACTTTTGTTCGTATGGTAATCTCATGGTCCAAAAAGAACAAATCAAGCTCTGTGATACTTTGCGTTGACCATGTGACCCGGAGGATGGTTAATTGAGACTAGAGGCTTGTTTCTAAAAACCTTGCCTGCCGTAATGGATTGCTGAGTGGCCCTCAATAGATTGGCGACCTCTTCAGGGTGGAGATGGACATCGGCAGAACCTCATGATGAAGATATCAGAGCCTTGTGACCCAGACAAAGGTAGCAGAACCAAGTGACAAAAGGAAAGCAGACCTCAGTAAATTTAACAAGGCTAGCCAAACCATGTGACTATGACACACAAACTAGAATCCAGAGAATCTGACAAGGATTTAAGAACCCAGCAACTCAAATATAAAAGCCACATACACTAAAAAAGCTAGCAGAACCCTGTGATTGACAAGGATAGGTGAAGCCAGTGACTGGTAAGGACTGCATGTACAAAAATCAACAGAACCCAAACACCTTGACAAAGCCAGCAGAACTCAGTGACTCTGACAAGGAAGGCAGAACCCAGTAAGACTGACAAGGAACACAGAACCCAGTGAGTTTGACATATAAAGCAGAAGCAAGTGGCACTGGCACGGACAGCAGAACGAAATGAATCTGGCAAGGAAAGTAGACCCAGTGAGTCTGACAAGGATGGCAGAACCCAATGACTCTGATGAGGACAGCAGAACCAAATAAACCTTAAAAAGATTAACCAAGTAACTCAGAAAAGCATAGCTGACCCAGTGACTGACAGGGGCAGCAGAACCCAGTAGCGTTGAAAAGAACCCAGTGACTGACAATGATACCATAACTCAAAGACTCTGACAAAGAAAGCAGAACTCAGTGATCCGGACAAGGATAGAATAACCAGTGACTCTGACAAGAATAGCGGAACCTAGCAATCAATAGGATAGCAGAACCTAGTTATTTGCATAAGGATAGCAAAACCCTGTGGCTGACAAACGAGACAGAAACCAGTGATCTCTAGAAGGAAAGAAGAACCCAGTGAATACCTTAAGCATAGCAGAACCCTATGACTGACAAAGATAGAAGAACCCAGTGACACTGACAAGGAAAACACAGTGACTCTGTGGCTGCTGATGTCTAGAGAGTGAACTTTTCAAATCACACGTAGAAACAGCCAGTCGCGGTCAATTCTTGTGTTAAACCACCCAGTAGGCTTAGAGTACATATCCCTCTGTCCTTACTTAAGCCTGTACACACAGACATCTGTCCGGCAGTTATATCTGCCTGCGTAATCTATCCAGGCATCATCCATTATTACTTCGCTGGGCATCTCTACCCAACTGAGACAGAACGTGTTCTGTTACACGATCTGACCAGTTTAAGTTTACAGCAGAGACAACGGCATGATTCATACGGGATAAAACTGGAGCATTCTCATTCACCAGAGAGAAAGAAACCATCACTAAAGGAACATCATGAAGGTATTTGACCATTTGGCTTCCTCTATTGATGTTTAAATATAGGCCGCATAAATTATATTTTCTACAATTAGATCACCCTTGGTCATGTTTAAGCTTACCCCTGGGTTGCTATTCGGGATCCTTTCCTTTACCTCCACTCGTTCCAAACTGGGTAAAAGTGTTGAAAAGCTTTTGATGCAAATTAATAAAACCAAATATTTTACTTAAATTTGTTTGATCGTTGAAGACTCTAGTCTTAAGTTTCAATCATGATGGGGTTAACCAGTAGTTCCATTATGTTGAGTTGTTGAAGATGAGCTAGGTCAAGATCATTTTGTGTCGAGATGTCCTTCAGACAGTCTGTTATCTGAGTTCTAACAGTAAAATCATCAGGATGGTAAGACAGGTTGAGTTGAGTGATGTCAGCGTGACAAATAGTAGGGAAATCTGTGTCTGGATGATGGAAGTCAAAAAGTAAAGGGTACCCAGAACTGAACCCTGTGGAACTCCTGTGAGCAGCTGCTGCGTCTTGGACACCTGGCGACGATACTTTAGTACAGTAAGATGGTGAAACATCAGGAAAATCTAGCATGATCAAATCACGGTAGTTTTGGAACAGGGTAAGTGGTTTAGCTGGTCAAAGATCAACCCAGCTACCACTGTCCAAACACAGCTTGATAGGGTTATGTTGGATTCTGGTATCTGATTTGCTTGGATGAACTAATGATATTAAATATGCATAACTGTCCTAATTTATATAATTCCTCACCTGCTCCTCTCTCATTCTCAGCTGTGTTTGTTGCGGCTTCACAATCACCAGTGGTGTTTCCTCTTGTGTAACATCATCTTGTTTCACGCACTGTTGTTTGGTGGCGACATTGTGGAGGAGTTCCTTCTACAGTCATCTCCGGCGGCCTACTCAGACCGCTTAGTTTTGGAGCTCCGGGAACGAGCACGCAAATTGGAGCTAAGTGAAAGCATCAACACCTCTCTACTCTTTCCCATCAACACAGAGGCCTGCCATCCTCAGCAGGACCTCCTCATCCTCACAATAATCCTGACCTCACCTGGTAACACCAGTCAACGAGAGGCACTAAGGAACTCTTGGGTCAAACAGACATTGGTGAACCACATCACCCTGCGGACTGTGTTCTTCACAGGTTCCTCAGCTTTAGGAGAGGAAATTGAGATGATTCGGCTGGAGTCTGTCAAGTTTGGTGACATTGTGCAGTTTAAAGGAGGTGTTTCGAGGGGGGGGTTGATGAGAGGACATTGGGAACGAGTTAAAATGGCTCTACGTTGGGTTTTACTTTACTGCTCACAAGCTCGGTTTATCATCCTCGCTGAAGATTCGGTTTATCTAAACCTTCCAGCACTTTCGTCATATTTACTAGGATTGAGAACACATCCTGATGACCTTTATCTGGGTAGAGTTATCCATCGAGCTGCACCTGAGAGAGATCCCGACAAACCGAGTTACCTTCCCTATCAAGTGTATTCGGATAAATTTCTTCCAGATTACTGCTCCGGGCCAGCTTTTCTTCTGTCTCAGGATGTCGTGCGAAAAATTTACGTGGCTGGTGAGGATGTTTCATTGACACTCCCCTCTGACATTCTGATTGGTCTGTGTGCAAAGCGGGCGGGAGTGGTGGCCACTCACAGTGCTCGGTTTTCCGGCAACCGACACATCCGTTATAACCCCTGCTGTTATAATTTTCTGTTCAGTTCTGCTGGAGTTGGGCCGGGTCTGATGGGAGTGGTTTGGCGTGATTTGGGTGCTGAAAAAGGGCACAGCTGTGGATTGTTGCAGACTTATTACAGTTTAGTGGTATGCAAAGCAATGACTTACCTGGATAAACTCCCCTTTCTGAATAATAAAAACCAAAGAGATTAAAATGGATTACTCTAAACTCACCGACATTGTTCTAGAATGGCATTTCTGAATCAAGGAAGAGGATTCTGAAGATTCAACAGAAAATACCACTTTATTTAACTTAAACATTAGATATGATGAAGTCAGAAGCACAAAGTCTGTCTAAGAGAGGCAGCGAAACAAATGGAAGTGGGGGAAGAGAATGGGGGAGTGAGGAAAAAAGGAGTGTAAAATGAGACAAAAAGGAGTAACATCTTTAAGCTACTTTATTTAAGGTGCTTGTAACTTCCTGTTTGTTACATATTTCCTGTTCCATCTCAGAAATCAATCAGAAATTACTATTATAATCTTTTTTCTATTACAACCCTCAAAATTGAAATGTGAGATTGCAATCGTCTGTTAAACCCCTTGGTTTTGAGTCGTAGATTATTTTTAATAAAATGAACAAAGCCAATTTTGTTTGAAAACTGAATCTGAGCAAATGAGTAATTTTAAGTAAAAATAGTCATTCAACCATATAACGGCACAAAATAAAGCGAAAATGTTCTGATTACCATTTGTGTGTTTTCTATATCCGCTTCTTCATTTTCAGGATCACAGGGTTCTGCTGGTGCCATCTCCAGTGCACTTGAGGTGAAAGGCGGAGGTGTGAAATATTATTTCAATCACAATGAAATCTAATGCAACATAAAGGTACAAAATAAAAGGCTTTAGTTCTGTAGATCTGCTTAACCCAGAGGATAGATAAGACTTTGGATGGCCTCCATTGTCGGGATGTTTTCTAGCAGTCAGCTGTTTTTTCTGCCAGAGTACCAAAACTGCAATAATGGAAGTGATGGTCATTTTACTTCTGAGATGACCAAATATGGGTTTGATGAGTCACACCAACACTTAGTTATGTCTTTTAATGGAGGGCCAACTTCTCAAAAAAGGCATTAAGATATTTCAGACACCCAAAGCAGGCATTTCAACATTTTTATTATAAAATGAGCACATACAAAAAGGATAATGTACAAGCTTTGAAATTAAACTAAATGAAAAAAAAAAAATCAAAGCAAGAAAAGTTTTTTGAGATGACACTTTTAAATTCATCATTAGTAGTAGTAATAAATAAGGTACAAAATTCCACCAAAAGATAATTCTAACATTGTACACATTTGACTTTTTTTACTCAACCAGGAACATACTAGCATTCACACCAGCAGGAGGCGCTATTGCTTTAATAAGAATGATAAATAGTCTATAATCTGCTAGAAAATTAGCTAGAGAGAGAGAAAGAGAGAGAGAAGAGAGAGAGAAAAGAACACCCATAGCACACGGCACCCCTGTCACTGGCACTTTTAGGACAGAATTATAGTCATTATTAATGTCTTTTTAAATCTTTTGATTATTTTATTTGAAAGCAGCGGAGAGAAAACAAATCCTCTAAAATGAATAATAGAACATCTGAACTAGCCTCTACATAACTGGATATTTATATTAAGTCATGTAAATGTTCAACCTGAGAAAATCATGTTAAATCTGTTGTGCTTATTATACTCCATTAGTTCAGACCCTGCAGAGGGATAGAGAGAGAGAGAGAGAGAGAGAGAAAGAGAGAGAGAGAGAGAGAGAGACTGGTAAATCAAACCAGGAAGAGAAAAATTTTGCATTGCCCTGGAGATGGTCTAAAAGTGCTGATTGGAAAAATTAAAACAGAAATAGGCACGAGGAATGAGAACTTTAGGGTAAGATGGATGAATTAAAACCTAGTGAGCTTCTTATCTTGGCTAAATATCAAATGTATATACACGGTTTATTCATGTTTGATTGCAAAGACAATGACATAATGCAATGCAACACATTTCTTGTAAGAAATCTGTAGAGAATGCAGACAAACTGTAAATACAAACATTTAAATCTGCAAAAGCTTTGCTTGAAAAATAATTACACTCATTACATAATTCCAAATGTCCATACATTAGTTAGCTCTACATTACGTACCATGTTGACTCCAGTGAAAGCTATGCGTTTGTTTTAAATGTAAATCTTTTCAGCTTAGCAAGCTAGCTTGAAAAATCAAAAGTCTCTTTTTCAGTTGGTCACTTATCTCAGTTAGCATGCCTCCAAAGACAACTCTTAAGGACAACTCACTAGATTTTAAACACCTTTGAGACAATGTAAACATTAAGTTAAGACTGGTAAAAATAGGAAAGCAAAAGAACAATGTAGAGTGGTTTGCAAAAGTGTGGGCACCCCTGGAAATTTTCATAACCAATCGTTGGTCGTCTGGATGAGAAATTTCAGTTAAATATAAAATACAAACAAAGTGAACTAAAATGAATGATTTATGGAAGGAAGGTTAAACAAAATTAAGCATGTGCATTAATTTATGCACTAATGTCATTTAATTGATTTAAATACATTTAGCACTAGTTATAAGAACTCAACATTGGTTTGGTAAAGCCAAAAACACTTGACCTCCACACACACGTGAATCCATTCATAAGAAAGTATATAAAGAAGGCCAATTGTTTCTCCTCTTTGCATCTTCTCTGAAGAAGATGGTTTAGGAGACTGATACAGAAAGCTCTCAGAGATTTAAGCCCTCTGTTTAAACTGTGAGGAACATTGTTAGGAATTGGAAGACCAGAAGCGCAGTTCGAGTTAATGCCTAAAGTGGCAGACCAATAAAAATCAAAGGATTGTGAGAACAGTCATAGTCAATCCACAGACCTACAGCATCATCTTTCTGCGGATGACCACACTGTGCCTTGGGGAAGAAGGCAGTTCTTTCTGCAAGAGGAGGATTGAGTTCTTTTGTGGTGCCTAAATTTATGCAGATGCCTAATCTTCTTTGAAAATGTATTACATGCTTAGCAAAAAACATACAAACTTTGTTTCATTTCTCAAATATTGGTGCGTTTGCCTGCTATATTTAACTGAAATTTCTTATCCAGACAACCAACGATTATTTAATAAAATCATAAAATTTGTAGGGGTGCCCAAACTTCTGCATACCACTGTAAAAAAAAAAAAAAAAAAAAAAAAAAAAAACGCTAAACATAAAAAAAATATATATGTGTAAATATCAACAATGTAAGACAGACTTGCAGATAGAAAGAGAGAAAAAGAGAGAAGTTGGTTGCTAAAGTGGTAAAACTATGCCAGTGAGAGGGTGGCCTCACAAAAACAGGAGCCTCTTTCACACAGCGTTTTGATTATGAAAAATTTCTGGGTAATTAGTGGAATGGGTTCTCAAGATTTCAGATCTCAGAATTTAGGGAGGAAGTGAAATTACTAATTTTAGTGCGAAAATGACTAAATGAACCTAAATTCATTATGACTAAATGTACCAATTCAGTAAAGAGATTAATAAAATACTATTTCACAAGACATCAGTGAAATATTGTTCTTTTAATTAAAAGAACGTGACGATGTTAGAGTTTAATCGCATGACATTATGGAACAAATCCAACAATCAACCCAGGGCCTGTTCCATTCCTCATTACCCAAGACTTTTTCAACATTTCTGCGTGAAAGCAGCTTAAGAGTGTAAACAGGACAGCGAATAAAATCCCATAAAACTCCTGATCCGCTGCCACATCTGACCAATCAGCAAGCGGAATGCAGTAAGGTCACAGCACCAAAGGGAGAAACACACACGAACACGACCAACTGCATGCGAAGCATTCCCGCAAACCAACTCAAACATGAGGTAAGAGTTTTAATCACTTTGTGTTATTTCTAAATAAATAAAATATGACTCCATTGCAAAAAATGAAACTATACAAAATTAAATATTTCAATCACAATATCTACAGTTAGTAATAAATTATGATTGTTAAATACTTAAGGCATTTTAACGGACATAACCCTGTGTAAACGAGCAACACGAGCCATCATCCACCAATAAGCACAATGAACACTTGGGGGGAGGAGCCAATGCAAAGAGAACACAGCTCATTGGTCGAAAAAAACAAAAACAAACAAACATTGGAGTTAAAAATCAAACAAACTGAATATCAATGCTCCCCAGTTTCCGATGCTAGAGGATCATTTTCAGGAGTTACCAGGAAAGGGGTTTCTATTTCCTGAGCATCTCAGCTAGATTTGGAAGAGTAGGAGGTAAACATTGAGCTCGGTGGAGCTCCTCACCCAAGCAAACTAATTTTGGCAGCTGAAATGTAGTTCATTTGGTCAAAACGGTTTGGTGTAAGAATAAGGTAAAATAATATCCGACCGCATTTGTTTCGTTCCTCTCACCCAGTTGTAGTGCTCTTAGTGGATGGTCCTCTATCACACCACATTCTACATTGTAGTTCTAGCAAAACAGCATAGCAACCAGCATAGCAATCACGAGGGGAGACCCGTCACAAAAAAATACGGTTGTACACGCACAAGCCCCACCCCCTCCAAACACTGCATGTTTTAAATACCAATAATAAATACAGTAACCATGGCAGCGCAGCACCAAAGTGAGGCCGGGCACTTCAGCTATGCTCACATGTGCTTTTTTCAGTAGGCATTTAGGGTCAAAGGTCATGGCAGGGTCTCTCACGCAAACACTCGCTACATGAGTCTGATAAAGTTACAGATCGTCACAGCTTAAAGGAGCTAGTACACATTCATGCATGTCACACACTCGCACTCTTCATTGAAACAACCCAAGCATGGAGGCATGCAACTACTATTGCACCTATCTACACAAATCCACCAATCACAACATTCCCTGCCTACTTTTTTTGTTTGTTTTATGTGTGTTCCTTTTTGCAAGTGACTTGTGCTGCCTCCTAGTTCACCTACTTTTACAGCATCCTAAATGCATGTGCTCTTTGTATGGGCCGTGTTACTCATAAATCGTGCTTTTCTCGTATAAGCCAATGGGACGTTTATTATTAATAATGCATATATTTTTAATTAGCACAATAACGCATCTTTTACAGCACGGCAGCCAATTTTGCTGCACATGCTTCTGCACACGTGTGGTTCCATGCGACCCTTACAAAAACATCCAAATGACACAAATTTAACCAACAAGTGCCCCTTTAGCGGTTAGCAAAGACACAGCAGCCATTTTTTTTACAGTCCACAAATATGAGCGATTTCATTTGAAAGATTGGTGGGCAGAGATGAGAAAAGTACACTTTCCCTTTACATGTGTAGAAGTGCTCATGATCATCCCTTAGAGGATGCACCTAACCCACAGATTAAAATCTGACCAGAATGTGCATGGAAAATTTGGTGGAAAATGTGGGCAACCTCTACAATGTACTTTAGGCAGAGATGGGTAAAGTACGTGTTCCCTTTATGTAAGTAAGAGTACAAGTTGTGAAATGAGTACAAGTGGAATGAATGTGAAAGATTTAAATATTGGTGGAGAATGCGGGCAACCTATCGCTATAAGGGTTATGCATCTGCACCTTGAAACCGAATAAGAATATGTTTACAACTTTTAATTTTACAAGTTACTTCAAATACTATTTAGGGCAAACAGTAGGTGCAGCAGGATGCTGGGTTTTTATGCACAACAGCAGTTCTCCAGCTGCCTTGCCTTCTCTTTTTTTCTTGTCACTAATTGAAAATGTGTTGTTTTTTTTGGCTTCTCTACATGCACCGTTGTGCACTGCTACTCCACAGATACAAAAACAAACATCCACACCAGTAAAAATGGTGACCAAGCAAACATACATCGCACACAAGCCAGAGTAGCTCTAGTGTGCAAGACTAAAGCAGTATTGCAGATCATATTTATATATGACACACAGTCACTCGCCAGCAGCTAGATTAGACGGTCTCTAACCTGCTTGAACACTTGAAGTGTAAGTGTGTGTGTATTGTATGCAAGCTGAGTCTTCAGTAAAGTTCATGGCTTAGGAAATTGCACAAATACACACACATATATGCTACAAACACACATCATTCCTCCTTACAGACAGAATCACTCCTACCCAGCAAGCATGTGAGTGTGTGTGTTTGTGGAGTCAGTTTGTCATTGGCTCAGTAGAAGCATGTGAGTGTGTTTAGTGTCTGTATTGAATGGCTCATCCTATATTTAAATGTATGTGAATGAACTTGAAAATCCAAATATAAGTGGTGGGGGTGTGTTTCAGCTCTCTGGGTTGAGCTGTGTTTGGATGTCCACTCTGCAGATGGGACACTTCCTGCTGGTCGCCAACCACTGATCCACGCACCCCTGATGGAACAGATGCATACATGGCAACCGCCTGAAACGAAAGCAAAAAATAATAAAATAAAAAAATAAAAATCACAGGGTGATTAAATACCACAATCCTTTGATTCTGTTAAACACAACAATTCTTTCAAAACAAGACGTTGACCCTTTCTTTATACATTTGTTTATCCAACAAGGGTTTGGCTGTGGCATTTAGACATTTGGTAAACAGCAGGGTAAAAACCAGACGGTTGGAACATGTTTAATGACAGCTCTTCGCTGTAAGCAAAATTCCCAAACATTAAATAACCACATGATTTTGAGGCGGGAGGAAAAAAAGGGCATTTTCCATTTTCCTTCAATAATACTTATTTAATTAATAACTTAACTAATTTCAGCTTCAAAGCAATGGCTGGACTTGCTGTGACATACAGAGATGTAGAGGGTGTTATAACCGTATATGTCTCTGGGGGGAGAAGTTGGAACCTGTTGAGTTTCAGTACAGCTATAAATCAAGAGATTATAGAGAGTTAACTACCGGCCATGACTCCTCCTTTTCTGTGATTTCCAAGAATTTCAAGAACAAATGACGTAATTCAAGGTATAAAAATGCCCACCCAAGTCTCCAGTGTTTAAGATTTCAGAACTGAGGGATGCTTGAAGGAAAACCGAAAGGCAACAAAAAAACTATTTTATTCTTCAAAGGTTGGTTTATTTTTAAATGTTATATTACAGAAAGATAACCAATACAATTTGTACATAAGACTTTACGACTGAAAACTAACAGCGGAGGACTAATTGCAATAGCTAAAACTTCTGAAGCGAACCACATTACAAACAGTAAGGCATAAGAAAACAACATTGGCAGTACATTACCTGACGTCCTCTCCATCCTCGAGCATGGACAGGCAGATGGTGCACTTCTCATCCACATCAGACTCATCCTCACTCTCACACAGCTTCAGATCCAGAGGCTTCCGCTGCAAACACAGATGAACATTATTAGATTCACAAAAACCTTCCAGAGCTTCTCGATCTTGAACGCATTGTCTGTGTACTGGTACCTTCTTGTATTTGTGAGGGAAGGTGAATCTCTCGATGGTGGTCTGAATGGCTCCCCGACTGACACTTCCCAAACGATCCTCCAACTGCAGCAGCTCCTGGACAAACACAGAATTGAGAAATTCAAACAGTTAATGCCTTCTCTGGATGTCTGGTCATTTATCAGCCAAACCTCAGTTAAGTAACGGTATAGATATTTTGGTTTGTTAGATATACACTGTATATAGGTTGTACACAGTCACATGTTTGTGTCTGCTCTGAGTTAGTGATGGTTTGGCTCAGTCCCAGTGGCGCACCGAAGCCATCTCAATATTATTCAGGTCTAGGGACTGAGGTGTCCTTTCCAGAAAGTTGTTCTTGTTTCTCGGCAAGAATGCCTCACAAGAGCCATGTTTAGGGTCATTGTCTTGCTGAAAGATCCAGCCCTGGCACAACTTAGAGTTCACTGATTCCTGAACCATGTTCTCCAGAATCTGCAGAATCCCTCAACGTTAACAAGATTCCCAGACCCTTCGGGGCCACATACACACATATATAGAGTCCTGTGCATAATTAAGGTTTAAGGTGTGTTAAAAACTTTAATTCAGTGACACAGAGGGCATTTCTCTGATCTACTCTTCAACTTGGGTACGACTAAGCAGATGTGTGTCGACCTGCCCATATCAAATGTGAGAGGAATCAGAACAGTAAACAAGCCGGACGAGGATGCTCCACGCGCAGTGGGGAGGATGGTAACAGAATAATTATGGAGGGCACTGTATATACAGTATTTTATTTCACTTCCACAATAGACATGCATTTTTCATTGATAATAACAACGGATGCAGAGCTTAAATACACACTTGACAGAAATTAAAATGAGATGGTGGTGTGCAGTACCTCATAGCTCTCTCGTACGGCGGTGGAGTGACGGTTGGGACTCAGACTTTGCAGAGCCAGGAGGTGGAGCTGTGGATACGGATAGTTCCTGATCTCGTGCACAACCTGCCAGCAACACACAGGACTGTAACCAACACATTTATTGTAACTAGTAACGTAACTAATTACTTGACAAATAAAGTAATTAGAAGAGTAACTTGATTACTTTGAAAAGGATTAATCAGTAATTTAATTACATTTCTAAAGTAACTTGCCCAAAGCCGCACATAGGTAAGACTTTTATTTAAAGATAACATTCTGTAAAAGCACAAACTAGAATTTAAATCTTTATTTATAGAATAATTCGGCAAGAAAATGTAATGAAGCACCAATCCTTGGGCACGGTGCTTGTCACTCAATGTCTAGGAAACTGGAACTCTGGCTGGAGTTAAATTTAGCCCATGTGTTTTCTCTCTCACCAGCTGTGTGGAGGAGCTGTTGTTCCTCGGCAGCTGGTGCATTCTGGGAGATGCCAGGTAATGCTGAGGAATCTGCTGCAGAGGGAAGTGATGGGACACCCCCGCGTCCACACTTAGGTCCCTGGACACACATTAATAGTATTACTCTAGAACATGTGCACAGATTTAATCCAAACAAACCAATAGCAACTAAACTAAATTTCTAAACAACGGGTGTGCTAATGCATTTGTTTGCATAACTGACCAATCAGTGCCTTCCGCCAGGTATCTAGGCTGCTGTGGGATTGGCTGAGGGACATGAATGGGCGGAGCATATTCATATCCGGGGCGCAACCGATGTGCGTTCAGTGGAACCCGCTCCTGTGTGCGTCTGAAAAGCATTAAAATGTACTTATAATATCAAACACTTAAATTATCATGCTTTTACATTTTATTGTAAATGATTGTTATAACTACATAATAAAAGTTATTTAAAAAGTTCATTTTCATTAGATGCAGTCATGCTGTACCTCCGCTGCAGTAACTGCTGCTGGATGAGGTATTGCTGCTGTAAGGCCTGAGGTAAGAAAGGGGGCGGGGCTTCTGGGTATTGGGGCGGGGCTAGCGGAGGAGGTGGGAACTCTGCCGGAAGTGGTGTCGCGGTGGCGGCCAGATGAAAATGGCGGCAGGAAGTGGCGTGAGTGTGCTGGTGCCTGCTGAAATGGCCTCCTGTTTGCAACGGGGAAAGAGAGAGTCCAGAAAACATTTGTTCCATTTACCGATCCAGGGTTCTACCTTCAATCAACAGTGCTGTGAGTAACAGAGTTAGCCGAATTCTTAAAGACGTTCGCCATCAGGACATTTAGCAGAAACTGATGCTCTTTTTCTCATTTGTGGCTTGCATTGTTTGACCAAGTCCTGGTGAGGATTCTTTATCTGGATCAAACTGATCTCATTGCTGCAGGATTAGCCCTGTTTCACTGAGGGAACACACGACACGTCAAACTGCATCAGTCTGTGTGGGATCCGTTCACAGAGTTATGGACAAAACTCGAATCCATGTGGCGCCAAGAAACAATTGGCAAGATTTAAGCCAGTTTCTGATCTGACATCCCTCGTTTGCTGCAGACCTTTTACGTTAGGGCATATATATGAGGAAGAACTAGGGTCCAGGAGTCTGCCTCTCTACTGCTCAAGTTGTTTCGATTGGAAAAAAAAAACTATTTTGATGCTGGATGATTTAACTTAGAATAGTTAAATTAACAATTGGGTGTGTTAAGAAAGCTAGAGAGACAAACCTGTGAGTGTGAGGTTTAAAAGTCTTTTTAGAAGCAGAATGGAGTGGTTGCCTGGGTTGATTTTTGAGATTTTCAGTGACATCATACAAATTCAATATGAGTGATATAAACCAACCCTGATGTCTCTATGATTTTCCTTAGCTGAGATAGTGCCAAGTTGGTTGCTAGGGTAAAAATTCTGGTTGCTATGGAGGGGTGACAATAGAATGTTCCCTTTGTCAATATACATTACATAAACCAACAATGATTTATTATTTACCAAAGCTGATTTAGAGTTAAGAGAATATTGAGTTGCTAGGGTAAACAGTTTGGTTGCTAGGGAGCCGTCAGTAATTTTAGTTTTGTTCTTCACCAACTAGTGTAATATCTGAACCCAAAAAGGCCTTTAAAATTTGGTAAAAAGTGCACCGTCAGATCACTTTAGAGTAAGTGCAGACTCTAGACTCTTTGCTCCAATGGCATCTTTTGGGCCACTTTATTAGGTACACCTAGGCAACTGCTTGTTAATGCAAAAACTGTGTGATGCTATCACGTAATCATAGAGGAAGTCTCTGGGGAATGTTTCCAGTACCTTGTTGAATCTATGCCATAAAGGACTAAGGCATGAAAAAGAGGTACTAGTAGTATACCTAATAAAGTGGCCGGTGTGTGTGTCATCAGTTGTCATATCAAGGCCTACAATCAGGCCCTGAAATGTAGAGGTCTGCCATTTATTTTGGGATCTCTTCATGTTAAATGAGTTGGAAAGTTCATTCTAGTTTGGGGACGCACTACGGCTAGTTTTAATAAACATTTCTTTTCAGGTGAACGCAGGGTTTTTTCTGCAGTTGTAATCCTTTAAACATAGACATAGGTTTACTTTAGTCTGATCAGAAAGCTGCAGCGCTGCAGACAGGTGTTTGTGCAATTGTGATCCGCGGTGGGCTGATTCAGCAAACACAGAGCCATAACAAGAACAGATGGAAGGGCTTCACGGTCAGGCCTTTTCGGGAGGTGTTGTAGTGTGGGGGAGGAACACAGGGGGAGGGGAGGATTTTTTTTGGACAGCTGCTCTTTAAAGGTCTATTTGAGCCACTCAGCTGTCCAGCCTCCCCCCTCACACATACACTTCAGATAAGCTCCCAGTAGTCGTCTATCTCTGGGGGAAAGTGAACTTAAATAGAGATCCCAACGAGCCTGGAATGGAGATCTACAAAATCAGATGATGGAATGACACACCTCAGGACCTCAGTGAACTAGTGTAGTGTAAGGATCCCCCCGTGCAGCAGGTTCAGCAGAAGTTGCTCACTACTAAATAATCCACTGCTGCAGAGCAGAGTCAGGGGATGCGGAGGAGAACAGTGCACTAAGATCTCCAACTTTTGTGATCACTGCAATCCTCCAAACATAATGTGTCTTTCAGATCAGCCGTCAAGAGCTTCAAGGGTTTCATGGTCGAGTAGTTGCATCTGAGCCACTCACCAAGCGCATCACAAAGCATCGGCTGCAGTCATGTACAGCACGCCACCACTGGACTGGGGCCCACTACTCAAAGAATCCCTCTCAGCCGGAGCAAGTCCTCACCGACTGATGGAGCCATGCTTTGATCAGGCTGCACATCTTTTTCAAATAAATGATAAACTCTAATAAACGGCTGGTGTTAATAACTAATTCCCCTAAAGTCAATTATTTTATCTGTGCATTTCACTACTTTAATCTATGTCTTAATTTTACATTTTGTTGAATGACTTGTTTTATTAAATTTACTTTTTTTACTCTTTGTTTCCAATATAGAGCACTTTGAATTACCCTGTGTACATTATGCGCTATTCAAATAAACCTGCCTTGCCTTCATTGACCTCATCGTGGGATGTTATGCAGATTAGGCAAAGACCAAATATAGTGAGTGAATTTTTTTATGATTTTTTGCGCCACTTAAGCACATTCTCCATCTTCCCTCTTATACGTACTATTCAGTCCTTCTTCAGATCTGTTGGTAGCATTGGATATGATCTTAGAATTCCCATTTTAACATCACATTTGAAAATGTCATTTGAGGTAAATATCATGTAGGAGACACAGTGATATTTGAGAAGTGAAATAACGTTCATATGATTTATGGAAAGTGTGCAAGAATTAGTTAAACAAAATTAGGCACGTGCATACATTTCTGCGCCACAAAAGGAAATATAACTCAATATTTGGATCTTCCTTTTTGAGAAATAACAGCAACTTCTTATTAGATTCCGGTATTTTTGGTGATTCTTCTTTACATACCTCAAGTGACGGCGTTTATGATGTGCAGAGAAAAGGCTTCTCGTCCAATCAGCATCTCTTTGTGTAAAGTGTACTGAATAGTTGCACAGTGACACCATCTGCAGCAAGATGATGTTATATGTCTTTGGAGGTGGTCTGTGGGTTGTCTGTGACTGCTCTTACCACCCTGCTCCTTTCTCTTCTTTCTCTAGTCTACGGCCTTAGCTAGAACTGTGCTTTTGGTCTTCCAATTCCTCACAATGTTCTTCAAAGTTGAAACCGAGAGCTCAAAGCTTTCTGTATCCTTCCCCTAAACCATGATGTTCAGCAATCATTGTTTTCAGCTCATCTGAGAGTTGGTATGAGGTTCCCATTCTTTTGAGAAAATGTATTTACAATTGGCCTCCTTTAAATACTTTCTCCTGATTGGATTAACCTGTGTGTGGAGGTCAAAGGTCACTGAGGGTACCAAACCAATTTTGAGTTCTAATAATAAGTGTTCAATAGCACAGGTGCTTAAATTTATGCACATGCCCAATTTTTTAAATACATTTTTTTGCATTTTCCATAAAACCTTCTCAAATTTCACTGTGTGTGTCTCCTGTGTTTT
This sequence comes from Danionella cerebrum, assembly GCA_007224835.1. Lineage (NCBI taxonomy): Eukaryota > Metazoa > Chordata > Actinopteri > Cypriniformes > Danionidae > Danionella > Danionella cerebrum. Next base: position 459,029 of record SRMA01025411.1, on the reverse strand, counting down.
ATAATGAACACAAATGTATTTTTTATCCAAACAAACAATGATTAACTATTTTCCGGGGTTCCCACATTTTTGCATACCAGTCTATAGAGCATTGCTACAAAAGTCATTTATTTTAGCGTCATTTCTTGAACAAAAACAACAATAGATTTAAAATGAAAATTCTAAATGTAAAATAAAATCAAATATTGTACCATTGAAATAAAATACAGTGTAATCTTGAAATTAAATAAATGTTCAGAAAAACACTTGGAAAAGAAAGTAACGGATAAACATTGTTTTGCCTCCACTTCTGATTGGGTGGGCCGTGAGTGTCTTCCAATCATCCTCAGGGTTACTGTGATTGGCTGACGGTCTGAAACCAGTGCTTCCTAAACCATCAGAGCTTGTTCATTCTGCTGTTAAAGATGTAACTTGGTGGCCAAAGTCAGAATTTCTTTGTGCGAGAAAATAAATATGTTCTACATTCTGGTGAAACATGGCAGGAGCAGTGAGGCAATTTCTTTCTTGTGAGGCAGCTAAAATGCTACTGATGTGATTCAGTGAATAATGCTAAGCTAATGCTAACAGTATCATCAATAGATCTGGAGAACGGCTGATTAGGTTAAAAAGTGGTAAAGCACGACTTATGTTTCTCTAGGAGAGAAGGAGAATGAAAAAGGAGTGCAGCTGAAAGTTCACTGTTAACAAATCACATTTACAATTATTCAAAATTCGTTTAATGGTCACATCTTTGAGAAAAGGCTTTAGGATGTTTTAAACAGAAGCTCAATCAAACTTGCTGATGAGGATGAATTACTGCGAGAGGAAAGTGCTGGAGATTCACTATTGTCTCTTGTAACTGAAGATCAGAGGAGGAAACAGTGATTTTCTCCTTGTGAAATAATCCCCGAGGCTCCAGGAGAAAAAAAAAAAAAGGAATCATTTAAAATGTCCCTGAGATCAGCAGAATCTTGAGTCCGCTGCTGAATACTAATACTCCTATTGATAATGAGCAGAGAGCGATGGACTCCTGGTGCTTCAGGAGACACTTGGGAACCATAAAGCTCATATTAATCTGAAACAAAGGTCAGGTGAAGGTCACAGAACAACTTTTATGAGTCTGATCTACTGTGCATTTGGAAAAACTGAGCAAACAGCTAAAGTGCTCTGTGTCACTTGTGCTTTTGAATCATCAGGAAGCTTGATCTGTTCCCGTGAGTAATGACGGAATAATAAAGGCAGCAGTAACATTTCAGAAGATAGCTCTGTACACTCGAAATGCCTTTAACTGGGACAGGCTACAGAAATGAAGCATTCATGCGAAGAGAGATTGTGCCCCGCCCCATCTGTGACATCATCCTACCCAACCTTTTTCACCGTGACTCCTCGGAAAAGAACAAATACAGACAATGCTGGAATCTGCTTCTACAGAAGGATATCAGGTACTTCCATATCATACGAATGTCACTTTTAATATTAAATTCTTTGATGAGATGGTAAAAAATCTTTTTTTTTATTCCTCATCTCTTCTTTCTAAAGACACATTACTGGGTTTATCTGTGTATTTATCAATGCTATAGTATAAATTCTCATTTCCCCAGCTGGTTTCTTCACAGTAATAGTTTGGTGACAAACACATTTTTTGTGGTAATCTTTCTTCTAAATCTTCTACAATAAAATTTGTGCAGCAAATACTGTACCCTGATGCAAATGAACACTTCTGAAATATATATTATTGCATAACTGAATTAAACATTCTTAATTACATTTATAGACTGGTACATTATAAAGAAATATTGTATACTTTGTGATGTGTGGAAACAGGCTACAGATAATTAACTGTAGAAATGTGAATAACTACTGAGAAATAAATCTGTTTTAAAAATGTTTTTGTTATTTTCTCATCATTGAAGCCAACATTAAGAACAAGCAAAGAAGGCTGCTGGGTAGCTTTTTTTCATCACTGATACAGATTCAGAATACCTGAGATCAAATGCAGACTAAAAAAAGTGCTTTTTTTATTAAGTGTTCAGTGCCTATATATAATATAATTTATATATGGAATAAAAAAGTATGATTTTAAAGATCTACCATCCAACTAAACATTGGTGATCAAAGGGAAAACTAGCTCAGGTTTGGGAGAATGTTATCGCTGCTAATTTCTCGTAAACAACATTGGCAGCTAAAGAGTTCGGTGAAGATTTCTAGTATCAAGAGGTTTCTGAACACCTTCTTAAATATTGTGTTAAGTTGGGGAGAGGAAGTAACTCCTCCCCCTTTTCACAACCACCTGTGTCCCACAGTGAACGCATTTCCCCCCAAAAGCAAAATGAAGGTAGGAGCCACTTAAAGTGAAATGCAGATGGGATGTGTGTGACCATACTCGTGAGTGCACATTCCCGATTCACTCTGGCAAATGGGAGGAGCTTAGAATGAATTGGGGAGGAGCCAAAGAGGCCACAGAGTGGAGTGGGCGGGGTTTGACACATGGAAATCAGCAGAGAGCACACTGAGGGTTAGGAGAAAATCTACAGTCTTTATTGGAAAATATTAGTATGAGTGGAACTGTGTGAACACAACAATAGTAATTTTAAAAGCTCTAATTCCATGCAAATAAACAGCGAAGGCAAGGCCCAACCATGCTCCATAGAGTTAACATAAGAGAAGCAGCATCCAATGGGTAGATGTGTATGCTACAACACGTCAGTACAGCAGGACATGTCTACACAAAGATACATTGGAGTTTTCTTAAAGGGTTGCTTCAAGCAAAAATGTCATTTCTCACGTGTTCGTACTTTCAAGTCTTCCGCTTATCACCAAACGACTCCAGAGACATTTCACATATTTATACACAAAAGAAACAAAACCCTGCTGTACGGTTGTCTTTAGTTTTTATAAAAACAAAAAAGGATTATTGTACAATTTTTTCACCACTAGGGGTCTCACTTCCAGAAACACATTACAACCACAGTTTATGCCATCAAACCAATATATTTTCTTCCTGATTTTTTCAACTTGGACTAATACAGACTTTGGCAGCTACATCTCCTTGTAACATCACGGGATGTAGACATACATCCACTGTGATCTAGAATACTTCAGACTGGGATTGACAGCTCTTCACTGTGTTGGCTGGTGCAGCTTATGGTTTACTAGTGACCACTATTGAACCATTAAATGAAACATCTTTAATATTAATATCAGTATTTTATACCTAATAAACATTGTAAAGTGGCTCAGCAGACTGAAATATTCTTACAAAGTAATTATTTTAACTCTCACTGATTCTTAGAGGCATTGAATAGACAAAGGCCTCAACAGAAGCGCTGAAATTATTTCTTTCACTGTAAAAAAAATCTCTTGAGTTCAGAGGATGAACAGAAGACTGAAGCAACATAAGGGTAAGGAATGCATGACATTTCTGAGTGAAGCATCCCTTTAAAACAAAGAAACAATCAAAATCAAGAGGAAATTAATAAACATGGTCATGCATTACAGCCTAGTACAGGAACAGAAGGCAGAGAACCACAACCAAAGAAATCGAGACATTTCCAGACTAGGAGGACTCTACAGTGCACTTCTAGTGATCCCTGTGAAGTGGATGAGATTGTGCCTCCGCTAGCACTAGGCTAACGATGCCTTTAGCTTCACAGCTTTGCTAAACCAATGGACGAGGGTCAGTTTGGGAGCTGGTAGGGTGCAGTGTGCCAGTGAGGTGCCGGAAACATAGAGATTATCTGTGAAGGTTGTTTTCCCTCTAACAATGGTTTTTCAATTCAATGGAAAACCTGAAAATAGCGTTTAAGTGACTTTTGACTTTCATCGAATGTGATGTAGAGGAAAGTGTGATTTCATGCATGAACACCCAACCGAAGCAACAAAAGAAACCCTACACAACTATTGCTCCAAAGCTAACCGCGCTTGCATGAAGATTGCTTTAGACATCCACACAGAAATTCATCATTTGGAATGAATTGGATCAATAACATTATTCAGATAGAACTTAGTTTGTTGGGGTTTTCTTAACACCCTGTGACCAATGCTTTTTGCAGCAAGGTTTCAAATGTTTAACTTGACTTAACTGTGTTATTTGCATATTGATTGTACATAGAAAATGTCCTAATTGTTATAATATTTACAAAATAATTAAAGTCCAAAGTGGTTTGGATCCATCAGAAAACCATAAAAAGCTATATATATATATATATTAGGGGTGTAACGGTTCACGGTATGTATTGAACCGTTTCGGTACGGCCTGTTCGGTTCGGGACACTTGCGTACCGTTTCGGTATTCGGTATTTATATTAAATAATATAAATGTATTATTAGCGCGATATTAAGCGCAGCGGAACCATGTTCCTAGGCGAGTTTCCGCACGGACGCTATTGAGGGACGTGCAGCTGTACTGTGCGACACTCAATAGCGTCCGTGCGGAAAATCGCCTTTGGCTTCCCTGTTAAAATACATAACGGGGATAGACGAGTGGATAAATTTAAAGTTGTATGCCGACATTGTTCCACGGAGATCGGGTTTGTGGCAGGCAACACATCAAACATTTTCTACTGCTGGAGATATTGTCACTGCAACCAGATCTGTGCTCTCTTCAGAAAATGTGGATAGGTTAATCTTTTTAGCCTAAAACTTGAATAGTTAGTTTTGTTTATATACAAGCTGAATCTGTTGATAGTGTTAAAAGTTTTCAGGTCCTAACTAGTTGCAGTATTTCATTTTTTATTTAATAAAATGTGTTTTTCTTTATAAAGAGTGCAATTTATTTAAAATATCACCCAAATGTGTCACTTTTATTTATTTTATGCAAGAATTCTATTGTGTATTGGCAGCTTTTCACAATAAAGATTATGTAAGTTTTTATTTTTTTGTACCGAACCGAATTAACCGAACCGAACTCTCCAAGACACTGTACCGAACCGAATACGATTTTAGCGTACCGTTACACCCCTAATATATATATATATATATATATATATATATATATATATATATGCAACAATAAATGCCAAAAGTGGTCAAAACTTTTATGCAAATTCATTTCTGGCTATTAAAAGTGGATTTCTTTGTGAAATAAGTTTGAAAGGCTTGAAAAACACCTCCAGTACAGTTTAAAAACAACTCAAATATAACCGAAAGAACCATTTTGATAAATTACTTGTTACATCATTTTAACTCTCTTTAATGAGTTAAAATAATCGTCAGTTACATTTTGTAGATTATTTCAGAGTTGAAATTGAACTGACTACGTGGAATTACAGGTTTTAAAGTAAAACTTGAACTTTCTATGTTTTTTGCTGTTATCGATTAACTCTTGAGACAAATGGGAAGTGAATGGGAGAGAGAGGAGGCGGGATAATAAGGTCTCAAACAGCATTTAAATGCTCAGAAATACAGCACCCCCCCCCCCCCCTCCAAGTATAAAGTAGAGCTGGGAGATTTTCTATAAACAAAACAAGAAATTCAATTCTTATTTAGATTTTTACTCTTTTTTTGACACTACAGTCCTAGTTGTGGCTTGTTCAATGTCTGATGATCCAGAGCCATATTGGACTTTCAATTTAATTTCTCAGCACTGGTATAAAGTTAAGATATTACCTTGCCTAACTCCCAACAACAGAGATTTTTGTAGCATCCTTTCTGAAGACTTTAATTTCATCCCATCTATCAAAGGAAGGCACAAGACTTAATTAGATTAATAATTTACAGGTCGCACCGGGTGAAGAGAAAACCCCACCGTGCAAAGGAGATTTCATTGATACCGATTCTACAAGGAAAATAACAGCCGAAATCACACGGTGAACCTCACCAGCACAACACACCTTCCCAAATAAACGTGTTTAGGGTCGACGAGGCCAATGCATCCCACTTGACAGAGATTTACAGCAAAAATGTTGGTCTATCCACACTGAGAATGGGACAAATCACAATGACAGTCGTAAAAAGCTAAATGCTACAATGAGGAGTTACTCGTCAAAGCAACAATGATCATTATCAAACTTAAGACAAGAGGATTCCTCTAGAGAAGAGAGAGTGTTATTCTGCAGTCGGTTACACAGGAGAGGAGCTATCAATCGGATATAAATATAGATGTAGATCTATATATAGAGGATGAGTGAGAGTTGGTTTGTAATGTCGTCTTCGGATGGAAAGAGAGGGAATGAGAAGAGGGAGTCACAACACAGCTAGATGCAGGGCAGGCAGAGGCTAGCGCACAGCAGCGGCGGGTGATCGTTAGAGACACAATGGAAGGGAACAGAGCTCGAAAGAATGCGGGATGTTCAATCAGCCCCCAGACTATGGAACAAGGAAAAAAATAGAAACAAATACAAGCACAATCAATGAAACCATCGCTGATTGGTCGTGGCTAGACTCTACAAATGCAGACAGTTGAGTTACTCCAGGTGTAAACGGAACATAAACCCGCTCCTATATTTAAGCTTTGCACAGTTTCATGAGTATGTTGAAACAGGAGGGCTCGAACATTAGCTTGCTAGTACTACGCTAAAGTTCATTACACCGTTGTGTCTCATTTATTACATTAAAAAATCGTCAGCTGAATATTGCTCTACTCGATTCCATATTTGTAATGTTTCCAAGCTAAAAAGTTAAATTTGTATGTATTATTATTACAACAAGGTTCATTTGAACCTTAATTTAAATACACTTTCAAAACGGATTCTAAACATTTGCCTACAAAGAACAATCAGAAAACTTCTTCATAGAAACATGAATTTGACCTTTAACCAAGTAAAGGTCAAGTGTGATCCAAATAACATTAGTTGAGCTCAATAAACAGCTGCAAACAACATTTAGTCCCATAGTCGATTAGTGGGCAATTATTTATTTTAACTAGTCAACTAATCCTCCCCCATGGACACGTTTCTTTCTGTAAAACAATATTGCAATAACTTACAAATAATTATACATTTGTAAATAGATGAAATAGCTTTCCACTAATGCACTTAATATCGCGTTCTATAAATCAAACATTTGTTTATAAGCCAAGATTTGTCTTGTGAGTATCAAACATTCTAGACGCAAAGTGTTTCATTTAAGTAAATTAAGTTTAAAAATAGTTAGTTTTTCAGTCGTCAACCAGCTTTTCGCTTTTGTAACTTTAGCTGCCTTTCTAAAATGTTCAGCACTTTTGTTAACTCTTGCCGTTTACCATGCTTTACAAAGCCATTTGAATGAAAAGTTGCACACAACCTCAATAAGCCGCAATGTTGCTTAACCGTTGACCTTTGCAAGCTGGTTGTGAATTTGTTTATACTGGTGGTTGAAGCGCACCACACGGCTAGTTTTTCTGGCAGGAAGGCTCTGGGCATTAATATGATCCTGTAACTAACCAAGCAAATGCCGCCATGTGCTCCTGTTCAGGAATCTGAAGTGGGCATGCTGACCAATCAAAAACGAAATTCATTGTCTACAATTGCAGTCATCAATTTTTTTTTTCAATCCTAATGTTTTTGTGTTATTAGAGAATTTAGATAATATTAGATGATCTAGAACAGTCTAAAAAAAAAAGAGTTAATGCAAATCCTTTTTCTCAATTTAAAACAGCAGTTCAGAAGAAAACAATTTGTTTCTATTTCCTGTTTGTTATAAATTAAAATGCTTGCGTCGACAGACACCAGTTGCTCAACATGCTATGCAAATATGCTAGTATTTAGTCACATATCTGCCATCAACCACACATAAATGTGGAAAAATAGCATTTTTATTGTGGTTAAACAAGCAGAAATAAGCAACACTGTTTATTACTTATTGATGGATCTTCCTCTGTTTGTGAGCTATGGATTAAATGGAATATTCCTTTAGTTTTCTTTGATAATGTTATTGTAATCACATCTGTTGATTTATTGGTACATATAAACACTTACACTGCGTTGATTGCATATCAATACGCATTATGTTAGATTTAAATCGAATTGCTTGTTTTACATGATGAAATCATCGTGATTTTTTACCGTATCGTAAAGGGATGCACCCTTTTCTCAGCCCAGACATGGCTGGTGAAGGTGCGATAAAGAAGTGTCGGTGTTTTCCCCTGTGTCCTGCAGATTAAATCGCATTTCCCGGGATGCAGTCGATGTTTCTGTGTCACAGAGTGACTAAAACGCTAGGTAGGTAAAATTAGGAGCAGGCTGAACTGGGGAGGGTTTGTGCCACTGCAGTTGCCCGTCAGACACCGACGGTTGAAGCCATGTTTAATTATTCATAAACAAAACGGCGCAACGGATGTGAGGGAATTTAACGGAATTAACGGACATTTACAACGGACGCAACAAACGCGTTGAGATAATAATTTCGCGTTCGACGCTATGTTGATATTTTACGATTTGGTGATATATATTGGTGCATTTTGTAGGTTTTAGCTTGACTAATCCGTTTGACAGATTCACAAACACGGACGGACAGACGCGTGACGTTAGCAACGTTACCCCCCCCCCCATCTCAATAACACTTGCCAACTGACACAAAGGAAACAGCGACGCGTTGTCCATTTATACCTAATTCATCTGGCTATTTCAAATTACATTGCGAGTTTAGGAAACCCATTCGAATTATTTAACCTGAAATATGAGCCACTGAGAAATTATGCGCCCATTTACTAACCAAAATATGCGACGCTTTGACAGGCCAGCAGCCTTTGATCACAACTGCGCGTCAAAAGATACGCGTTCGCCAGTAAACAAGACCCATTTACCTCTACTTCTGACAGAGCCGAAGACTGGAAGAACCAGATATCCGACATGTACTAACACCATCCTGGCTCCTTTGTTGCTGAGCTGCCCATGGACACCTTCGCCTTCCAGTACGAGACCATTCAAAATGCAGTCCAGACGCCAGCTGTACGCACACAAAGAGAGCGGTAGCCAATCGAGTTTCGCGGCGCCGCTTCCTGTGACGGCTGCTTGAGCCAATCAGAGCGCTCGGCACGGCGGCGAATCTTTTGTGAATTAGTTGAAAGGGGCGGGGCTTGTTTGACGTGCTGCAAACGCGTTTGTAAACTATTACGTCAGCGATTTAATATCGAAATAAAGTTGAATAATGATCGAATTAAGGTTCCAGCCTCGTATTTTACGAGTATGAGCATCCATACTCATATTACCAACTCGCATTAGTGAACGTCTCTTCAAAAACTATTTCAGATTTTTAACTGTTAATTACCTGTATTTCTATTCACCAATATCGCTGTTTGTAATTAAATAGAACTTCAATATATCTTCAAAAAGTAATACACAATCAAAAGGGAGACACCAGACTCCTCCAGGGATGTATTTTGGACCAAAAGACAGGAAACAGCCCTAGAATATCTTAATTTGAAGATAAATTAGTAAATGCTGAGCTTAGCTGGTCTAAGAGATTAGGAGAGGGCTTTGCTAACTGCTAACTTCTCTTGGGTTAGGGTTTTTTGCCATTTCCGGTTTATTAAACAAATCGATATAATATATAATATATATAATAAATCTAGCCACAGGGGTTGCAAGCCAGTGACTTCTGTGCCGGTCCCAAGCCCGGATAAATAGAGAGGGTTGCGTCAGGAAGGGCATCCGGCGTAAAATATGCCAAAAACCAAATATGCGAGTCACCAAATCGATTTCCATACCGGATCGGTCGAGGCCCGGGTTAACAACGACCGCCTCCGGTGCTGTTGACTTACAGGGTGCCGGTGGAAATTGGACTACTGTTTGTCGAAGAAGGAGAGGAGGGAGAAGGATTCATCGACAGAAAGAGAAGAGGAAAGCCAGGAGTATAGATCTGAGAATAGGGACTCTTAACGTTGGTACAATGACAGGGAAGGGTAGGGAGCTGGCGGACATGATGGAGAGAAGGAAGGTAGATATTCTGTGCGTGCAGGAGACCAGGTGGAAGGGTAGCAAAGCGCCTAGTATTGGAGGGGGATACAAACTGTTTTACTATGGTGTGGATAGGAAGAGAAATGGGGTAGGAGTGATCCTGAAGGAGGAGTTT